>JAMZAV010013365.1:0-16482 GCA_024449915.1 Sweltsa coloradensis | reverse complement strand
AACCAAAAATTTGAATATTTGTTTCCATTGTTGGTATTTACTCAAATGCATATTCGATGTCTTATTAAGCAAAATGAATTCGAGAAAATTATTCTACGCACATTAAAAGACTCAATAACTATCGATTACACCAAAGTTTTAGTTCAATATGGCTGCTAATTCCTAATATTCACAGCATGAATACTGTTTGTGTGCTGTTTTTACATACTTTTGTTACATTGTCACTTTGATGTTGTGGATATTAAAAATTAGCAGCCATCTTGGATTAAAACTTTGGTTGTTATCGGATCGTTATTGAAGTCATTTCAATGTGCGTAGAAAGAATTCTGTAGTTACGACTTAAAATTTTTTACGCAATAATTCCGATGGCTATACAGAAAACATCGGGTAACAGATATAAAAACCGTGCAATCTTCACCTACTGGTATTGAAGACCCAGCGCTTCACTTCAAGACTCGAGAGTAGACCTAGGAGCAGGATTCAACATGGCTGGTTTAGTTTACAACCCTCTGTTCCTTGCGAGTTGTCTAATTCTCATGATCGTAAGTATTCAACATGTGGTTTGTTGGTCTTGTGGGTAGAGACTCTGCTTCTAACGCAGAAGTTCCAGGGGTCGATTTCCGCTATAGGCAGAGATTTTTTAACTTCCGACTTGTTCTTAAAAGTGGTATTCACCCGCTAAACTAAAAAAATATATTTCCTACAGGCTGTAATTAGTTATGAATTTAGAAGGTAACAGAAAAGAAAACTTATTGGGTCCTCCTCGACAGGAAACAAATTGTCAAACTCAGTAATTTTCGATCTAGATCTCATCGGTAAAAATCTCCCATAAGAAATAACCCCGTGACCTTGGAGGATTTTGTTTAAAAGAATATGCAAGTGGTTCGGTCAAAATATGATGATTAATTTATTGATTGCCATGCAAGAAGGGGTGTGATTTTTAAATGGAAATTATTGCGTGTTTGAGTTTATATCAATTTTGTGCACAGTTTTAAGACACGATGTTGAAAAGGGCCATTTTAGATTGATACGATTCTCAAGTATTTATGTGGGACAAAAAAGGAGCTGATTTAAAGCTGATTTAATAAATTCCTCAAAACGCCAATTAACGCACATCACCGGTTGAAAAAATTAAACAAAATGATAATATTTATTGTCAAAATTGTTTATATTAAAAGGTAAGATTGTGAACAATCACAAACATACACAGAGGGAGAAAATTATAAACAACACAAAAATTCAATGATGTCTGTTGCCGATCGATTTTGAAATCAATTTTACCTTTATATGTTAATATAATGTTTTTCGCATTGCACTCTACAACTTGCTCGGCAAATTTGGCTTGCCAAATCTTGCGGGAATGGAATACGTGTGCCCGTCTTCGCACGTCATGACCACCCGCCGTCCATAGATGGACGACAACCATGTGGGGGCCCACTCGCACACAATCCAGCAAGCACCACTAATTCTAAAACTTGTCATCACATATTGAAATCATAGCACTTTGCTTTAAATTGATGTAGAGAGCCATAACAATGTTTTCAGTAATAATAAAAATTTAACTTAGATCTGGATGAAATGAATATTTTAAATCAAATGTGGCCGCCCAACGGGACACCTGAAGACCTTCAATTTCGCACATTTTATGCTTAAACTATTTACCTTCGATTTTTATTTTATTTTTATTTTATTTATTTATTTAACGACTATCCTATTCAGTTACAAAAACTGATTTTACAAAGGAGGACAACTAAATAAATCTAATTACATACATGCAGACACAACAATGAACTACATTTAAGTAAATATTTGAAATAGTTATTGAGCGAGCGTAGCGAGCGTCTCCACTTGACTCTTATGGCTCGAATGTCTGTTTTTTTTTTTTTTCTGTTACTGCTTCGATACAGGTCGCACCGTTTCTCTGATTGACCTGAAATTTTGCACACATGTACATACCACCTAGGCGGGTTGCTGTATACTTTTGTGGCAAATCGTTCAAAAAGTTAAAAAGTTACATTAAAGTTAATCTAAAGTTTTTTAAAAAAACTAAACGGCGACAAATCTGAGATAGCCAAATCATTTAGAATGTCCGTCCGATCACGAATATGTTATTTTTATTTTGATCCGTTAAGTAGTGTAGATGGAAATTACATTATAACAAAGTCCCGTTACCATGGCAATGGAAAGTCGCACAGCTTTTTTGGCTCATGATAGCGGTCAAACGGAGGCTCGGATCGAATTGAAATTTTGACCATCCGCAAGTTTTCGTTCCGATTGAATGCCATTAGTTTTGTGCAAAATCGTTCAAAAAGTTATAAAGTTACATTAAAGTAATCTAAAGTTTTTTTTAAAAACTAAACGGCGACAAAATCTGAGATAGCCAAATCATTTAGAATGTCCGTCCGGTCACGAATATGTTAATTTTATTTGATCCGATAAGTAGTGTAGATAGAAATTACATTTTAACCAAAGTAACGTTACCATGGCAACGAAGTCGCACAAGAATTCTGGTCACTATGTACTGCCCCCTAGAAGAAATCAAGAGTAAAATAGATTTCCCAAAAAAATGTGTCGGGGCCTCTAGAGGGGGTGGATTTTACCCTTTCTCTTTTTAAAAATTTTTCAGCAAAAATCGGTAAAGACCTTAAAGACTTTTTGGTATGAAACTTAGGGGAATGTTGTACTCGGGTCGTGTTGCCGTACCGGTGCTCGCTAAACAACGCCAACTGAGCGTTTTCCTGTTTTTAAACAATGCATGAAAAAACTCAACAAATTTGAAAAAAATAAAAAGGGATTTAAATGAAATTTATGATATCAAATTAAAAAAGGTGGGGAATGAAAAAAAGACAAAAAATAAAAAAAAAAAAAAGAAAAAAAAAAAAGGAAAGCAAAAAGAAAAAAAAAAAAAAATACATTAAAAAAAAAAAAACGAAAAAAAAAAACTGATTTTTTAGACGATCCCACTCAACGAAAGGGTTTTCCCAAAAACGGGAAACAGCAAATGGGAGAATAATTTTTCGGGGGAAGAAACCACAAACGCGAATTTCATTCTTGTGTCAACCTTCATTTTTGTTTTTTAAATCTTGATAACAATTTAGTACAAAAGACTCGATTTAAATATATAACTTTTCAGATTATAAATTTTTTAAAATTGTTAAGTCAAAAATGTCAAGCAAGAACAGGACCCCAAACTAAAGTTGGAGCTCCACCAGGGGGCGGCAACCTTGGAACCCCTCAGTGGGATAGGTGCTGCAAAAGGACTCACAAATAAATTTTGACTTCCACCGTTGGACATATTACACCTAAAAATTAGAATTTACGTTTTTATTAATACGATCGTTTTTTTTTATAGGATACTTTCGTTTTTACCGATTCATAAAAAACTAGGAATGTAGTTTTTTTCACGGAAGGTTTTATGCTACCATTTTGTTTTAACTTTTCCACTGGTATCCCCGGGGCCCGCAAAAAGGACTCACCAATGAATTGACTTTAACACCCTTGGAATATCACCATAAAGTTGACACATATTTTACGTATTTTTTATGGAGAAATACACTCCCGAAGGGTTCTGGATAACACACAACAAAAACGTCGAGCAACGCGCGAGGGCAGCTGTACCTGTATAAAAGATGGGTTTTGATTTTCTGTTTAAAGGGGCGTCAACGCCACTCTAGCCTATGATAAACTAGGGGGGAAAAGGGCTATGCTGGATCAGCCCCAGTTAGGCGAGGAAAGGAATGTTCCCAGATACTAAACACATGGCTCACCACCGTCTTCAACGACTTGGGTTTTTCCCAGTTTTTTAAATTTTTTTGAGCATAATTTAAATTTTTTAATTTAAAAAAAAACTTCCTTGGGGCCCCTACTCCCATTAAAACAATATGAGGGTGCCACGATAATAATCGAATTATCGATCGATAATCAAAAGGATAATAAATTTCAATAATCAAAAACCAACATTCATTATCGTTATAAAATATCAAATAATTGGTAAAAGTGGCACAAACCAAAATCTTAAAAGGAGACTACTCACGTTGTGCCCTGTACTGCTGTGGTTGTTCACAATGGGTTTATGTTTTGGAAAAGAGCCATCAGTGATAAGGAAGCCAAAGACATGACATCGAAGACAGGAGGAAGCAAACGGAACGCAATTGTAATTGTTTTTGTTTTTTGATGTGTTTTTTTGCACTTGCTACACTTCGGGTTTCCCACTTATAGGTGGGAACAGGCTTTGTTCGTTTATCAATATTGACATTACCATTTTGATAATCAACAATGGAAAAAGTATCGGCGTGCACCCCTTCCCTAACAATATGAATAGTCAACAGGATAAAGTTTTTCATGGTAAAATACACAAGGTAATAAAAGTAACAAAATATTTTTTAAATAGGGCCCTTATTAATAAATAAAGATATAATTTACAAAAAAATGTTTATGTAATGGTAAATTATCAAACAAAAAGGACATGACATGATCATAAATTAAATAATAATTAGCAGTCGAAGTTACAATAATTTAAGGTTCGTGGTTATTATGTACATATTAAAATGCTCCCGGGAAAATCTACATTACAAAATGTCGCTTATTAAATACAGTAAAAATAGTTTGTAATAACTTTATGCCCTTTCTTAAACCCAAAGATTCTCAGCAGGTAGCCACCATATTATACATACAATTGAAAATCAACAATTAAAAACCATGCATACGTTATTTAACATACTATGCACACAAAACGATGACACGGGTATGACACATCATTTTCACTTGACAACTTCTTATAGTACATGATTTAAAATACCAGTACGTACATGAATACATTTTAATATTGCTTTTACCAACGACAAATGTATCAAACGACTGTTAACTATGCACATAAAACTGTCAAAGTAATGTAAATCAGGTGGTGATAACAATGCATCTTTTTTTACTTACATATCTTTAGCACTTAACGTCTTATTTTAGGGTCTTGATACGAAGTATGAATCATTTGGCAAACTTTATGCAGATGGTAACAAAAACCAACAGCCACAATGGGTAACAAGAAATGTACAGACGTTGTTAGAGTTAAAGCAGTTTCTACGTCATTTCATCCTGTACAATTTACTACTATTATCGACTTTAGAATATAGCAGCTTAGTTGGAAAAGGAAATAAAAACAACTAAATACGTAGTACATAGTACGTACATTTAAACGTAAACAATAAATAAACAAAAAAAAACGTTCCTTTCCATCCACAGCGAGTTAAGACTGGGAGCAAGTTTTAAACCCTGAACAGAAATTTAGCTCTGAATGACTTTGGGCATTTGTGCCATGGCACTGTTGAGCATAAATGTTTCAAGCAAGTATAATGCTTGTTTTTATCGCAATGCAGAGTTACGTTCAAGCAAGTATAATCTGTTTCTTAATCCTTGTCAAAGTTCGTAATCATCCAGATACTCCCCCCGCGGGTTGCACAAATTAATCAACCAGTACAGTTCAATAAAAAAGTCAAAAACCATAGGTTAAGCTACCTGCTGTTGTTAAGACAGAATTTGCGAAGCATATACTATTCTGATAGTCATTTAGTATTTATTTACTACAAAATACCTTCAGAAACTGTTGGAATAATTAAATTGAATAAAAATTGATTGAATTTTTAAATTTATATGTATTATGTAGCTATAACAGTCAAAAAAATTTAACTTGTATTAAAATTCAAATTAAACATTTATAGCCAAATACTAGTAACAATTTAGTAATTACAAATCTCCTTAAGAAGGCTGCAGTCTGCCCTGTATTGATGATGGTTTTAAGTTTTGAAAATTTCAGTAGGTACATATGGTGTACATTCATTTGTTTCTCTTACCAGCAAAGCGCGTTTCAAAAAATTTTGAAACCAAAATCACAAGTAAAAAGAAATTAAAATACTATAAGTACAATAAGTACGCAAATACTAGGTAAATACTAAATAATAATTTAGGATTTTAACTTTTAAGACGTTCTTTTAAATGTTAATTTGTACCTAAGAGCTAGTATTGTCTGTGAATTGTTCCTCTTTACAGCTATGACTAAAAACTAGTAATTACAGCACAGGGATGGGAATAAATAAGATGGTTTATACAATACAAGCACTCTTAGATGATATGATGACTCATTCACACAAATCAGGTGACATGCCTTACTTTACTAACTTACAGCCAGAACAGACTCAACGCTACGTTCCAAGAGCAAATTTAGACGAACATCCGACAGAAATTTGCTTGTCGTATGATTATCTTGTTGGAAAAACGTAAAGCAAAATATAATTTACATAATACAGTAGATACCTAGTAATATTCTTTCACATAAACATTTAACTGGCAGTAATTCTGTAAATGTTCAAGAAGAAATAAATTACTTAACAACACTATTACATTTCGAGTAATACAAAATTTAAAAAAATCCAACTGCAGAAATTTTAAGTGTACATACCTCAAAATTATAATATGGAGTGACCAAATTTAAAAACTATGCCTCAATATTTACAAGATTAAATTAAAAACTAGTAACAATTACTATTGACTACATTACTGGTTAGTTTGTATGTGAAGACTTCGCACTTGATCGAGCAACCTATGCGACATTAACATGAAAGTGTCTTCCTGGTTTGTATGTGCACTTGTAACACTTTGGTGTGTATGTGCACATTGAGTGCAAGTTTTTTGAGCATGGTGATGAATACAATCTTATACATAGTTTGATGGTAGCTAACGTTGCCTTTCAACAGAAACTAACTAACTACTATACGAATTAATAAGGAACATATAATAGATTATTAATGGCAGTTATTTCCGTGAATTATAAAAAAAATGTGCTCAGGAAAATAACTTGAGATTAAACATGTACATATTAAGTAAAGCTGGCAATTACTCGAGTGTCTCTCTACTGATCATACAATGTGCGATAGGGCTAAGTTACAGTGTAAAATAACAAGTCAACGATTTAAATGCAAAAGTGTATGAACTGTTTTATGTACCTTATTGCACGTTACACTGGACTTATGACCACTATGTATGTATTGAACATTACAAGAAGAGTCATATTCTTCAAAGTGGGTTTAATGAACATAGGTTTCCAATTTTAAGCTCTGCAACACACTGTATTCGACACGAGACAATCGGCCCTATCTTTGAGTATTCAAGCAGTTCTGCTTGAGGACTAATGATGCTGACAGTTACTGAACTTTACACTAGCGTTTGTTATTGAAGTTTTTGGCCTTGCCGACAGCTTTCATTAGTCCGTCGGTGGACATGGGCTTGGTCGCTCGATGGGAAGTCCCAGGCGCGGTCCCGACGAGGGAGGCTAGGACACCCAGAGCTCGGGAAACGCCCAACAATACGGTGTAGTAGTTATCTCCTTCATACCGTAATACTAAACAAACAACACACAATTGGTAAAATCTTGACTAAACAAAAAGCAAATGGGCGAGATGTCGATTCCCATTTCGTTCGTGATTTCATGAAGCCCCCCTCTTCTTTTCCACATTTAAACCAAAGTTAAATTTTCCTGCCTTTATCTTTTTAAAGCGTCAACATAACGATTTTCCATTTCTGATATTGAATTTTTCAAAATAGTATAAATTGTACAACATAGGTCGAGGACCAGCACCGCGATTCTCTATAATCCGCGTTAATGTAAAATTTAACGCCACCGCGTTAAAAATTTACCGCACATAAGGTTAACGCGCGATTCCCTAAAACAAAACTGTAAGGTGCGAAAAAAACCCTCTCAAAAGCCGTTACCGGTGTAGCAGACCGGCGCCTATTATTAGGGATGTGCGATTATTCGAATTTCGAATAGTTAACGTTGAATATTCGATTCAAAGTCACGAAGTTTAAAAATCACGCCAAATTTATTCTCGTATAACAGCGTTCTCATCTACATGGCGGTGAAAATAGTCAAAAATTAAATCGATCTCGAAAGTCGAGAAATGCGCGCTCTTGCGGCGATTAGGTGGACTACGCCCTAGAGACAAGACATCGCACACAGCTGATATTGCCTTTCAGTTTTTAACACGTAAAAAAAAAAAAAACATAACAAATGCCTGTAGTGAATCCAAGCATGAAGATGCCCCTGAAGAAACCTCTACTGCACCCGGTCGAAATAACCAAAATCCGCTATGGGATATTTTATTTCTGAAGAGAAGGATGCGCGTTGCAAAACTTGTAACCAACTAGGGCCTCTAAAACCACCTACTGGTAGTCATCCTAGGGCTAGGCCTAAGCCATGATCCAATGATATTCTTCCTTACCCAGGTCTGGCATTCCGGTGAACGCGTTTGCGTCCAGTCCGCGCATGACGTAATCCCGATCATCTCCCCGAGCCGTCTACCGCTCGGCGCGTGATAAAATCCCACAATCGTAAACTAATTTCCAAATAACTATTCATTGTCCGAACTAAAAACTTTCTTGCTTTTTGTTACTATATGTACATTCTGTACAGGAATTATGTGGGTAGATAGTTTTATGGGCTTATGTTAGTTAATTACTTATATTAGCCGTAATATGATGCATAGGGACTACTCACAAGTGTTACTGTGATACACTTTTGGATAGTTATAGTGTATATATAAATTATAACAAGTAAAGAAAATCCGTGCGTGATTTTTTCGTTATTTATGTTTTAAACCTTTCAACCACGAGATTTAACACAAGTTTTTAATCATTGTTGTAGTGCACAACGAATTATCTGATACTGAAATATAGGATTACAAATCTAATAAAACCTGTTACCACGCAATTATTTATTATTATTTTATTGGATGTATTTCATACAAACTCGGTTAAAACCGGAGCTAACATGTTGTACGGACTTACGTCAAGTACTTCCATGTGTACCTATTACATACATTATTACTTTTGTCTTAACTCTAACTAAAATAAGTCATTTATAAATTCTAATATTGTTTGTAGATGATGTTTTCTTTCTGCTGTGTACGGTCGTGGCCGATTTCTCGTCGCCATCCTAGCATTTGCTCTTCGGACTATGGGAAACCACGAAAACCATGTCAGATGGAAGCTGTCTCGAAATCTCGAAGTATCATTCTTAGTTTAGAAATTTACGAACTATTCTACACGTGTTGAGTATTACTGCCTTTTGAGTCTCGATGTATACATTGGGTTGAAGATCTAGTTGTTTAATGCTTTCATGTAGCTTCTTCGGTATGATGCCGTTGGCTGATATAATGAATGGGATTGTATTTACCTTTTTCTGTTTCCACATCTTCTTGATCTCAATTGCAAGTTCACTATACTTGTCAATTTTTTTCTTCCACGTGGTCTCGACGTTATGGCACATTGGATAGCAACGTCGATAAGGGTAGTTTTCTTGTTTCTTCTTGTCAATTATTATTAAATCCGGTCTGTTGTGATGTATCGTTTGGTCTGTTATAACTGTGGCGGTCGTAATATAATTTGTAATCTTTACTATCTAGTACTTTCTCTGGTTTGTATTTGTAGTAAGGTGTGTGTGTGTCAATGAGGTTGTACTTGATTGCTAGTTTTTGATGAATAATGTTAGCTACTTGGTTATGTCTGTAGAGGTAATCCGTTTGACATAGTGACTTGCACCCGGATATGATGTGTTCGATTGTTTCACCCCTTGCACTACATTTTCGACATTGATCGTTTACTGTCGCATCTTGTATTATGTATTTTTTATAATTGTTCGTCGCAATCACTCTGTCTTGAATAGCCATCATAAAACCTTCTGTTTCTCCAAATAGTTCCCCGTTGTTTAACCACCTATTTGATGCTTTATATCTACGTGACCTTTGTGTAGTTCATCATAATGTCTCTTGTGTAGGGTCTTTTCTGAGAGACGTAACTCTTTTGAAGCGTCAGTTATGAGTTTTCCCTTGTAGATTGACATTTTCGTTTGCTAGATTGAGTGGAGTTAATGATTTGTTCAGCTAGCACTACAGCCCTATGAAGTGTGGATTGTGTTGCTCTTTGTAAAAAAGTATTTTCTTAAAATGTCTATTTGTTTATAATATAAGTTGTTTCAGATCAATTAGGCCCGTCCTCCTTTTTCTCTTGGAAGTGTCAATCTCTCTATTGCTGATTTAGGATGATGTATTCTGTGTTTGGTAAGTGTAGTACGAGTTAATATTTCCAACGCGTGGATGTCTGTCTGCGTCCATTTAATGATTCCGAATGAATATGTCAGTACTGGTACAGCATATGTATTTATTGCTGTGATCTTGTTTTTACCGTTTAGTTGCGTCTTGAGGATAGACTTTAGTCGTTTCTTGTATGTATCTATCATCTTTGCTTTCATATCTTTATGTTCAATTCTGGCAGCTTGTGCGAATCCTAAATATTTGTTTACATCGTTATCGTCCATTATTCCAATCTATTTCCATCATCTAGCTGGAACTCTTCTGCTTGTGTAACCTTACCCTTTTCAATATGTAGCGTCTTACATTTGTCTACTCCAAACTCCATGCAGATATCTTGACTAAATTCTAATGTTGTATTGACTAGACTGTTTAGTTGAGCAAAATTTGATGCATACAACTTTAGGTCATCCATGTAGAATAGGTGGGAAATTGTGTGACATACCACATTATTGTCCTTAATTTTAAATCCTATGTCGATTCGTTAAGCATATGTGACAGTGGGTTTAATGACAGACAAAACCATAATGCACTTAATGAGTCACCTTGGAAAATGCCACGTTAATTTGTATTGGATCTGTAGTTATCTGCTGGTTTTTCATATTTAGTTTTAGTGTTGTTCTCCATGTCTCCATTACTGTCTTCAAAAAGTTTACAATTATTGGGTTGATTTTATATATTTGTAAAATCTGAATAAGCCATGTGTGTGGTGTTGAGTCAAGGCTTTCTTGTAGTCAATTAGTTTACGTGAATATTCCTTTTCTTATTGTGTGCCTGATTCATTACAGTAGAGTCAATAATAAGTTGTTCTTTACATCCCTGTGAGTTCTTACAGCATCCTTTTTGTTCCTCGGCCATGATATTTGGTTTCTTCGCAATGATTATATACTTTATTTGTTATGCATAAAGTCAATATTTTATATATAGTTGGTAGACATGTAATTGGCCGATATTTATTTGGGTTCTTCGTGTCATTGTCCTTTGGTTTGAGAAAAGTTACTCCTTCAGTAAAGAATTCGGGTATTTCTTTAACTCCATTTATAAACTCGTTGAGACATTTTCTAATTTGATTGTGAGTAGTATTGAATTTCTTATACCAAAATTTTGAATATTATCATTACCTGGTGCTTTCCAGCTATGTGTAGCACTGATTGTCGACTTTAATTCATCAATAGTTATACCTTCGAATCTCATCTCATTAATATCGCTCATCCTAGCTATTTCATCTTGAATCCATTGTGCATCCTGGTTGTGTGCTACCGGTGTTACCCCATATTCCTGTCCAAACTCTTCTATCTCTGTCTTAGTTGGTGTTCCATTTCCTATTATTTCTTCGGTACTAGATAGTTGTTGGTAAAACTGTTTTTCCTTTTCTTTAAACATTCGGTTTTTGTTCTTTTCTAATACTACATTTTTATATCTTTTTAATCTCTTAGCTAGAGCACTTACTTTTTGTTTAAGTTATCCAATATTCGTTGAATGAATTCGTTAAGTGTTTTCATGCTTTGCGTGAACCTTGAATCTTTCAATATATTTTGGCAGTATCTTATCACATTTTTTAGATCGATTACCCATTCGTATTGTTCCAGTCGACCGATATCTCTCCTAAGTTCAACGATTCTCCCAACTAGTCGCTTTTTCCATTTCGTATCTTTTCTTCTCCTGTTTGTCTTTGAAGATGTTGCAGATTTTTACCTTTAAGCCCAAATATCTAACCACTGCTACAGCGGCACAATAAATTGCGCATGAACGTCTGCAAATGATAGTTCTCTTGTGTTGTAATCTGATAAAATATGTGTGTTCATTATGTGTACCGCTGTCTTCATTTCCTTTGAATGCTTGGGTTTAGGTATGTATGGTCTTCTGTTTGGTTGTATGTGCGCAACTCTGACTGGCTGTTGTAAATGCTAAAGCTAGGATGTTCTTTAGCTTGATCATGTCAGGTGTATTTTCTATTGCGTTATGCATATCTACCTCTTGTGTTTGATCGTCTAGTTGTTCTGGGTATCTTGATCTTCTTGGTTGGTTTGGTATTTCTAGTGGTTTCTGGCGTTCTGGTAGGCCTGGACGTTCTGGTAGTCTGGATGTTCTGGTAGGCCTGGACGTTCTGGTAATCTGGATGTTCGGTTGGTCTGGACGTTCTGATAGGTCTGGAACGTTTCTGGTTGGTCTGGAAGTTCTGGTGTGTCTGGTAGATTTGAAAGTTCTTGCAGGTATGGCAATACCGGTATTTCTGTAGTTCTAGTAGCTCTGGTATGAAGTGGTCTTCTTCTTCGCTGTCCTCTGCTGATGTATTGCCGTTATCATCTTGATGTGCTTGTAGTTCGTTCTTCACTTCGCGTTTTATTCTATTTAATATGTTTACTGGTACATTTTATTTTTAACTATAATTCTTCTTTGTCAGCTATTCTCTGTTCACTTACTTCTAAAAATGGATATTCACGAACAACTCCCTATGGAGCTCTTGTCGATAACCTATTAAAACAGTCTCTAATAACGTTACCCTATAATAGCTACGCATCACACAAATGTTCATATCTTCTGTCCATTTGGATGCGCTGTCTCATTTTTCCAGCTTTGGTGGTCGTAATGATTCCATTACAGAAACATCCATCGTCTGGTATTCCTATTTTCCTTGTTCTAGATAAATTATTCTACTATCTGTCAAGTCACCTATTATTTGTTATTGTTTTATAAAGTCCATGCACTTAAAAGAATTAAAAACACTTTTCTCAATGATTCATCAATTTCAGGGCGGTGATGAGGTCTTCGCTTCTCAACCTCCTTGCCTTTTCGTTTTTGATAAATCTTTTCTTATTGACGAATTTAGAAGACTTCAATCTTCTCGATTCTGCAAAATAATTAACGGTGCTTACGTAAAATGCTAAATATTATACTATTTTAGATATATTACCTTGCTGAAGTTACAAATAATGCCTCTAAATGAATATATGCCTACCACTAACTGTCAAAATATAACAAAATTCAACCGTTTCAATGTTATTTACAGCCTAGGTCTAGACAACGATATAAAACTACAAAATAATGGTATAAATACTAAAAACTAATACTTCCCTTCAATGTCACTTGTAGTACGTCACTAGTAGATCAAGATGATGTCAAAATTTGAGATGGAATGCTTGTATTTCAGCGGCAATACCTCTAAATGAATATATGCCTACCACTAACTGTCAAAATATAACAAAATTCAACTGTTTCAATGTTATTTACAGCCTAGGTCTAGACAACGATATAAAACTACAAAATAGGGACTTCCCTTCAATGTCACTTGTAGAACATCACTAATAGATCAAGATGATGTCAAAATTTGAGATGGAATGCTTGTATTTCAGCGGCAATAGAAATTTAACCAGCAACTTATCTCGACTTGACTAGCTTGTAACCCCAACAATGTTGGGGTTTATTATTATTTTATTATTATTATTATTATTATTATTATATTTATTTTCCACTGATAGGCTTAGTAGGCAGTTGGCAGAAAAGGACAGTATGCTCAAGCAAAAAAGCGTAAAAAAAATGCGTAAAAGATTACACATTGTAGACTAATACCTTTGAGTATATAACCATCCTTGTAATACAGACAATCGAAGTAATAATCAAATAGTAATCGAAATTCGAAATAGCTAGATCAAATGGACAAATAATGCACAACCGTTTTCACCAAAATTATATTAGAATGTAATTAGATGCGGGAATAAAAGGGTCCTTGATTGTAATTAATTTCTAAATCAACTTTACATCTCCCTCAGCTAAATCATTATGTAATAAATACGCGTACTTCGAATAATTAAATCAAACATTTCAGCACTTACAAATGTGCGTTTCCTTTGGGCATGTTCTTTGGGTAGACTATATCTTCACTATGAATTGTTTTATTTTATTCGATGCATATTCGCGTGAGTGAAATATGTTGATATTTTTTCTGTCCATGTAAGGCTTTTGATTGACTTTAAAAAAATTATAAGCGACGTAAAGCAAGGCCCAGTTCCTACAACAGTGTTTTTTCTTTAGAAATTGTTTTAGTTTGATTGTCGTCGTAAGAATTATAATCAATGGAATTATTAACGTCTGATTGGTCCGTCATAAGAATTATGTTTTTGTTATTAAACACGTAAGTCCATATCCCCTTATAAGAAAACTAATTAGTGGGAACAGGCCCAAATGTATCGTCGAGGGTCTATAACTTATACACAATAAAATTATCATTTGCGACACGCAAAACAAAAAAGTAGGCCTAATATCAAATACACTGACTGGCGTTGTACATCCATTAAACATCCATACGTCCGTACTAAACCCACTAACAATAATTGTCTAAAATGCTATTAAAACTGCGACATGAAGAGAATTTCATTCACGCAAATATAGTTTGACACAAAATTGAGCGAACTTTTCACGGCAAGATAATATCTGGACCAGGTCACGACTCTGTTCCACCAAGACTACTCATTAGTGATTACACACTGCTCCGAGATATCTTGATGAGATGGGGCACTTGAATCTGTTATGATTTGGAAGTTGAATGTATATGCAAGTTGAGATATCGCTCTAATGAAAACCATTCCAGTTAATTGCTAATGGAAAAATGACGTAAGCTGTTACTACTCGCTAGTACTAGCACAGTATCAATGAACAATAATGTTCATATACTGAAAACCCAGTCGCGATCCATCAAATAACTTGAGAAATACAGAGTGGAGCAATGAACACAACGTGTGGCGTTATACGGCCGGGCGCTATCTGATTCACATGAACGAGATCGGGCTGACGTCACACTCGCGGCGGAGATGCGCAGTGTCATACCTAGCCACACAGAGATATCCTTGTACCATGGGCCTAGGCTAGCTCCACGTTCTTATCTTTCAAAATAGATAATGATATTTCTATGAAAAATGTAGGCAATCGAATTCCTAGGCCCTGAATGTTTGTGAAGGGCAGCTGGGCCTAGGCCTAGCATTGGGCTCAAGCCCACCTGGCAACTAAATTTTCATGATTTGATTTACAGTTAATTACATTCTGTTTTAGTAGGCCAAGGCCCTAGACCTCATGTTATTTCATGGGCCTTTGCAATATGTAGGCCTAGGCCTAATGAAAATGAACGTGATTAACTAGGCCTAATCTAGGCTAAGGCTAGGGCTAGCCTAGGCTAGGCTAGGCCCTTCACTAGAAAATGCACCTAGCTATATTAGTCCGACACAAATTGCATTTGCATGTGAGGCCTAGGCCTAGCTAGGCTACATGTTCCATTGTACATAGGTGGGGATTTAAAATGCAACTATTCGCAAATTATTCGCAAAGAAAAAGTATTCGATATTCGTATTCGATATTCAAACTTTTAATCATGTACTATTCGATATTCTATTCGAACCTGAAAATCACTATTCGCACATCCCTACCTATTATATATTAGTTTGGCCAAGTTCTCAAGAAGGCTGTATGATCGCGATCATTCGGCCAATGAAAACACTGGAATGAAGAGAACTTTAAAGCAAAGATGTTAGAATAGTATACAAAACCACTACTAAATTCGCCATTGCACTCGTTGCGTAACTGAGGTTCTTATACTTAGGTTATGTTGTTCAACCCAGGGGAGGCTCAGAAGATGGGAGCTAGAGTAGGAATCACACAACTTTGAATGACCTTTTTGACACTGTTCGGTGGCCATTTTTCCATGTGAACCACTAGAACAAAATTGGAGGTCTAATTGAAATGAACTAATTGAATTATACACGGTGCATTATTAAATAAAAATACTAAATTATTGTTTACAAGATAAATTTAATTTAATCTGGACGATCAAATTCATTAAAAGTAATAAATAACAAACAAATGTCAAGTCATTATTCGTTTTCACAGTTGACAACAATGGTTTTATTTTATTGACCAATGAGCGATCTTCCCAATACCACTTTAATACAATCAGCTAAAATATTACTAAAGGCCTGTCGTCTGCACAGCACAGATAGGCCCTAGCCTACGTCGTCTGCTTTAATCTTGGTTCTGACTAATTTCTTTACTTGGTTGCTCTTCTGAGTTCTGGGCTTGACTAATTATTAATTAATAATATTTTAATGTTATGTAGGCCTAGCCTAAGTATTGATTAAATGAGTAGGTCTATCAATTGTCTTATGTTGAAGTGAAGTAGGTCTTTGCCACTAAGCCATGCACTAATAGGACCCGCGGGAAAAAAACAGTCTAGTAAGCCAACCAATTAGGTAGGGCCTAGGTACCTAAACAGTAAATACGTACAAGACAACGGTTGTAGACCCAAGGATTTTAGAAAAAATACTTAATATCCTTTTGGGGGGGTAGGGCCTTAATATCC
>JAMZAV010013364.1:0-12181 GCA_024449915.1 Sweltsa coloradensis | reverse complement strand
ATCGTAAAACGGCACTGCAGTAACAGACTTATGGACTTGATGAATATATGATGATCACCAACTAGCGTCAATACCAACAATAGAACGAAAATCAACTTTCAATCAACCTGATGCGCCAGAAACAGGCAGCCAAGTCTGCTGGGGCCGAGGGGAGTTCCACGTCAATCTGCAGCAAACCAGACCTCGTCTCCGCATTCCTCTTAATAACACCAAGTTTTATGTACATAGGGATGCCGACCTGAAGCGCCAGAAACAGGCAGCCAAGTCTGCTGCGGCCGAGGGGAGTTCCACGTCAAGCTAAGTCAGATTGTCCAAGTATCGATAGACAACACTCAAGTTATTATTACCTACATCCAAGGTAGATGAGATCTACAACAGAAACTGATTGGTTATTTTTGTCTAAAAAGTATGTTCATTTGCAGAACACAATTTCTGATAATAGTAGCATGCCTACATGCCTGCTATGTATGACAAATAGTTAAATTTAGAGCTTAAGATGTGTGCTTTCTAATATGCACTTCAAATTTTATCACTTGAGTTACCTAAAAAAATTATTTTTCTTTTTATCTATGATCTTTTCAGATAATTCATTCATTATACATATGCACCAATAAAGTATGAAAACACAATTTTAAATGTGGATTTCTTAATTATCTTGTTAAACTATAATCCTCTTTACTACATTTTTGTAAGGCAGATATTATCCCTACTGGAAAAAAGTATAGAAACATATGGGCTCTATAGGTATATGTATATTTAGGTATGTATATGATTCTATATGTGTTTTCCCTATAGGTCTTTAAATATACCTATAGGAATCTATAGGGTGTTCTATAGGTTTTTAAATATACCTATAGGAATCTATAGGGTGTTGCTATAGGTTTCATATAGTGTATTTGTCACTTTTCATATAGAATCCTATACCTTGTATGAACATATATTATTCTATAGGTCACAACGAAAAAGTGAAAGCCATATGTATGTATAGGATTCTGGAAGGTTATATATTGAGAAAGCTATAGGTAACAATAGGTATCTATGCACATATACATGTATAAGTGTTTATAGGACATTATAGGACCCTATAGTTATCGATAGGGTTTTACTCGTTTGTATATTAATTTATATGTGTATGTCTATATAATATTATGTAGGTACCTATAGAAAGGTCCTACAGGTTTTTATACATTTTTATAGGTTCAGTCTATAGGTTTCATATAGTGTATTTGTCACTTTTCATATAGAATCCTATACTTGTATGAATATATATATTATTCTATAGGTATCTATATGCCACAATGAAATGTGAAAGCCATATATGTACCTATAGGATTCTATACGGTTATATATTGCGAAAGCTATATGTATCAAAAGGTATCTATGCACACATACATGTATATACGTATTTATAGGACATTACAGGACCCTATAGTTATCGATAGGGTTTTACTCGTTTGTATATTAATTTATATGTGTATGTCTATATAATATTATGTAGGTACGTATAGAAGGGATAAACAGGTTTCTATACATTTTTATATGCAGTTATATGTATATGTTATTATAATAATATTAAGGTACTTATAGGTACAAGCCCTACAGGTCAAAAAAAGTTAAATAATCGGATAACATGGTTACTAAGGCTTCTAGAATGAATCTGAAATAGTTTTGTTTGAGATTAGTCACAATAATTAATCAGGTAATAGTAGTTTGCTCTCCTCAAGGAATGTTAATTTGCATTCAATCTGAAATAAATAATCGTATTATTAATCAGGATGTTCACTCTTACTAAGGCCTGTAGAATGAATCTGGAACAGTTTTTATTGAGATAAGTCACAATTAAGTCACAATTAATCAGAATTAATCAGGTAATATGGTTTGCTCTCCTCATGCGTGGTGTTAATTTGCATTCAATCTGAAATAAATAATTGTATTATTTATCAGGAGTGAATCAGGATGCTCACTTTTGGCCTGTAGAATGAATCTGTAACAGTTTTATTTGAGATTAGTCACAATGGTTTACTCTCCTCAAGTATGTTAATTTGCATTCAATCTGAAATAAATAATCGTATTATTTATCAGGAAATCAGGATGCTCACTCTTATTAAGCCCTGTAGAATGAATATGTAACAGTTTTGTTTGAGATTAGTCACAAATCACAATTGATGGTAATTTGTTTGCTCTCCTCATGCGTGGTGTTAATTTAAATTAAATCTGAAATAAACAATTGTATTAATAATCAGAATGTTCACTCTTCCTTAGGCCTGTAGAATGAATCTGAAAGTGAAAGTGAATTAGATTATTCAAAATCCGATCATAGTGTACCGGATTTACTTTCCTCAAGGCGTGTTTTCATCTAAAACAACCAAGGGACTTTTTTGCAATCCTGTAACAATGTTCTGCTTGTTGTCAATAAACCTGAAAACAGATAATGAGTTCAATTAGTGACAATCACGGGAAATGTGGATCGCCCTTTCGATCATGCGATTATTTTACGAATCTTGAAATATTGTTTTGCATGGTGTAGTACAAGCCCTGCCTGCGAGTGCTTGCGTTGAAACCCAGTTTGTTACTGAGTGAGCCACTCGCCCACGCATCTCTCGAGTCGCACCTGCACTGCACGGCACCGGTTCGGAATGCGTCTCCCCCTCCCCTGCTAGTCCACACCCTACCGCCTAGCCTTCAGCCAACCTTTTGAATTCGGGCTGGTCAGCCTAGAGCGGTAATTTATTCAACGGTTTAGATATTTTCAAATAACCCTTCACAACAGCAGATTTTCCGTCGAAAGAATATGATAGGGGGGGGGGGGGATTAATACAAATTTCTTCCTCCTCTCTTGCACCCCTCCCGACAGATGTGCAAATAAATAAATTACGTCCGTGACACCTGCTAGTATTTATTCATTCAACTGGACTAGACAAACAAATGGCTACTTTAATTAATGGAAGTTTTGGGGGAATTTCCAAATCTATACACTTTATTATGTCAAAATTTTGGATACAAACAAGGAAATATTATGTCTCCTAAAAATATATTATTTCGTTAAATAAAATAAAATAAATAAATAAATTGTATTTAGAGTCTACCCAGTACCCACTCAGTCATATAACTGATTTTCAGTGGGGGACAGTAAACCAAAGCAACCAAGGCCAACCCTGTAAGCCCCGACGCAATCGACGAGTGAGCGATAACCAACCAAAGATCGATATTTTTTGGATGAGCGTAGCGAGCGAAGCGAAGATTTCATTTATCTACACAGCAGAAAAAAATCCGGAATGTTTTTTTTATGTATTTTTGTGTTTGTTAACACGATTCCGCCTAAACCAACACTCCAATTGCGATGAAATTTTGTGGAGACCTTCGAAATCTCTGAACTTAGAACTGCCACGTTTTTGAGCGCAAAAGAAAAACTATTTCTTATGAAAATCGAAATTTTACGATTTTTCTCGATTTAAAAAATATTTCTTCGGCTTATAACACCAACATGCTTTACCCGATTGTAATGATTTTTTCACAGAACCTTTATTTTATGAATTTATATATTAGTGTGAAATTTGAGCGTAATCAAAAATTATTTCTCATGAAAATCGCAATTTTAAGCTTTTTTTGTTTTAAACAAATTTACGCTCATCCAACAACGCGCCTGAAAAAGCGTTTGCGAAGCTTCCTAGTAATAGGAAAACATAACAAAAACTTGTAGAAATACAGCCAAACCTTACACACTCAAAAGGAATGAGATCTAAAAAAAGGGCCAAGCTCATCTACCCTTCCACATTTGCGCATTCTTAATTCATAAACGTACAGTGTCCATAACAGCATCCTCGAAAAGCTTGGCAAAATAGAATTTGCGATTATTAATTTAACGTAGTAGTTTATCCAAGTTCTTTTTTGTAATTAATTTAAACGTAAACATGCAAATTCTATTTTGCCAAGCTTTTCGAGGATGCTGTTATGGGACACTGTACGTTTATGAATTAAGAATGCGCAAATGTGGAAGGGTAGATGAGCTTGGCCCTTTTTTTAGATCTCATTCCTTTTGAGTGTGTAAGGTTTGGCTGTATTTCTACAAGTTTTTGTTATGTGTGTGATCTTATTACTTTTTCAAGTTCCATTACAAAATTATTTGTTAAAATATAATATATTTTTATCAAAGTTGATTTAATTTTTATGGTATTAGCAATAACAATAGGATGTAAAATATCTAGGCCCGGATTCATGTACATCCTGGGTATAGGTGGTATAACCATGGTATAACGACGGTATAAGGACTGGTTAAGTCTAGGCAACTCACATCCTATTAAAACTTTCCCATGTAACAACAAACGCACAACTAATGTAATTTTACACCTATTTCACTGTACCCACACGAGGGAAGCGATATATCTAGACGGCCTTGACCCACAGCCATGTAAATCATCAGATAATCAGAAGAATATTGAAAATTTTCACCATCTTTTGTTTTACATTTTTATTAAAAGTGACAGGAGATTTCGTGAGTTTATTAAAAGTAAAGAAAAAGCTTATTATTGCCGTAAATTTTGGAATAGCCTAGGACTATCATACCATTGTTTATCTGCATTAGGCTTGTAGTAATCAAAACTAGTTATTTGTGCGGGAAGTGTCAAAACAAGGTTGTGCTGGCCTTGGGTTGGCTAAGAAAGGCCTAGGGCTTGTCAAACATGTAGTGTAAGTATTTATTTATCTAGTCCTATAGCCTAATGGAACTTTAGACCTACACTGTTGTATTATAAATAATTTTCTACATCTGGGCCTAGGCCAGGGACGGTTTCTGATTTGTTTTATGAGAGTATAATGACACCTTTTCTCGTTCCACACAAAGAAGAAAAATTTTAAATGTCCGCCATTTGTTTACGTATCGCACTTTCCCGCCTAACTCTGCTTATACCGTCAACAAGTGTCAAGTAGCTATGGTTACTTGTTGATTGTATGCCAAGTGTTTAAGGCTTATTTTAAAACCTTTATTTGGAAGCCTTCCAACAAACTTTTTCAACTTTTTTTTTCAAAAGAGACTATAATACTATAACCTTAATGTCCATGTAAAATATGAACATTGTAGTCCCACCCGTCTGGTCAGAATCGCGGGCCGACGTATTAGATGTAAGTAGCAGTAGTAGCAGTAGGAGTAGCTAACATCCTTAAAGTGATTTTGAGCATGTTTCAAGCCATTTTTTCACCAAGAAGGAATGGTCGTACCCCAATAAAATTTGGCATGTGTTGTCAGGTACCTAAATCCCCTCGATTGTGATAGTTTTCAAGTTCACATCACGTTACATGACGGCTGGGTAACACCTCGAAATCACCCCAACTCTGCTTGGTGTATAAGGTGCTTGAGTGTGTAGCGCACCGCGGCTTGGCTGCGGCGCCCTAACGGGCACCTAGATAAAGTAATCAGTGGTATCCCACGTAACAAAAAAATCAGACAAACCTTACACAATCAAAAGCAATGAGATCTAACAGAAATGTTAAGCTTATGTACCCTCCTACATTTTCGCAATCTTAATACATAAATTCACTTTGTCCTATGCATCCTTGCAAAGTGTGGCAAAATTTTATTTGCAACTATTGATTTAAATGTAAAAGTTTGTGCAAATTTATTTTGCTAAGCTTTGCAAGAATGCACAGGGCAAAGTGAATTTATGTATTAAGGTTGTGAAAATGTAAGAGGGTACATAAGATTGGCATTTCTTTTAGATCTCATTACTTTTTCAAGTTCCATTACAAAATTATTTGGTACTAGGTAGCTTCGCAAAGCTTTTTCAGGCGCGTTGTTGGATGAGCGCAATTGGTGCATTGAGATGCCATATGATATGCAGATTTTCTGTTTTTTGGTGAAAAAATCATTACCAAGTCGAAGAAATTTTTAAACTAGGAAAACGCTTAAGTCCCGCCGCGTTGTTGGATGAGCGTAATTGGTGAATTGAGCTGCCATGTGTTTTGCGGATTTTCTGTTGTTCTGTGAAAAAATCAGAACTTTGTTGAATTTTTTTAAAATTAAATCAAATTAAATAATTTTTTTTTTTTTTTTAATTAATCGTAATTTTAAAAAAGGAAAAAATCGTAATATTGAAATTTTCATAAGAAATAATTATTCGATTACGCACAAATTTTACACGAATATATTAATTCATAAAATTAAGGTTCTATGAAACGTTACAATCGGACAAAGCATGTAGGTGTTACAAGTCAAAGAAATTTTTTTTAAATGGAAAAAAAATCGTAAAATTGCGATTTTCATGAGAAATAATTTTTCAATTGCGCTCAAATACAAGGCAGTTTTAAGTTCACAGATTTTGAAGGCCTCCATAAAATTTCATCGCAATCAGATTATCGGTTTAGCCGAAATCGTGTTAACAAACACACAAAAATACAAACAGGAAAAAAACTAAAAAGAAAGAAAAAAACATTTCGGATTTTTTTCTCCAGTGTAGTAGAATGGAATCTTCGCTTCGCTAGCTACGCTTGTCTAAAAATACAATAATTTTATCAAAGTCGATTCAATTGATATGGTATTACCAATTAACAATAGAATTTAAGATAGCTAGTGTTCCAAAGACTTGTATTTTGTAAACTAGGAAAACGCTTAAGTCCCGTCGCGTTGATGGATGAGCTTTTTGTAAGTTTTTAGTTTGCGTGGGATCTATTAACTTATCAAGTGCCTTTTGAACGCATTGTTGGTGATTGTTGTCAAGTTTCTATTGTTACTTGTAAATTGTTATTATAAACCTCAAAAAACTCATATTAAAACCTTTATTCTATAGATTCTGGCTATTTTTTTAATTTTTTTTCTTTCAAAAAGCAATACATCAATATGAACGTTGTAGCCCCACCCGTTTGGTCAGAATCGGCCCAAATGTCACGAAAATATCGCACAAAAAATCGTAAAAGTACAATGTTCATGAGAAATATTTCTTCGATTGTACCAAAACACGTGGTAAGTCTAAGTTCAGAGATTTCTAAGGTCCCCTCCAATTTTCATCAAGATCGCATATGCCGTTTGCCCGTAGAGAGCGAACAGACAGACGGAAAAACAAACAAACAAAAAACACCCGAGCTAAATTGTTTTGGGGGTCGGTGTAATTGAAGTCTTCGCTACGCTCATCCAACAATGAAGGTGATCATTGTCAAGTAACTACAGTTACTTGTTGATTATATTCTTGTAAAAGGCTTTTATTTAAACCTTTATTTGGAAGCCTTCCAGCAAACTTTTTCAACTTTCAAAAGGCACCTTATCACTGAAAAATATGAACGACTGTAGCCCCACCCGTTTGGGCAGAACCGCTGGCCGATTGAAACGGACGAATTTGACAGTAGCAGCAAAGTGGTAGCAGTAGTAACATAATTAAAGTGATTTTGAGCTTGTTTCAAGTCATTTTTTCACCAAGAAGGAATGCTCGTACCTCAACCAAATTTGGCATGTGTTGTCAGGTACCTATATACCCTCGATTTTAAAAGTTTTCAAGTTCACATCACGTTTCATGACTGCTGGGTAACACCTCGAAATCACTTTAACTCCGCTTGCTGTATAAGGTGCATGAATGTGTAGCGCACCATCGGCTTGGCTGCGTTCATGATTACATGATTCTTACTGGAACCTTTAGTCTCGTATATATAATTATACATATAGATACCTACTGAAACATATAGGTTCATGGTAGGTACATACAGGAACCTATAGTCTCGTATATATAATTATGCTTATAGATACCTACTGGAACATACAGGTTCCTTATTCGTACAGGAACCTATACCCAGCAAACACACAAATTCACTTTTGTAACTAATCGGTGCCGGTTTGTTACCACACATGTCAATTTACTGCCGTGTGCCGTTTCGCGTGTTTTCATGATTGCCGTCTCGTCACCGTTCCGTTATCTGCTTTTCCCCTTGCGTTGCATGAATTCTTGTATTAATAACCGGCACCAGATTGTTACCGATCGGGCACTGTCAATTGTCTACCAAACCGATACCCTTTTACTGCCGTACAGTCTGCCCTTTGGACCTTAATACGGCACTCAAATGGCATACTATAACTTTTATTATATAAAGAAACAAGAGAGATGTTTTATTATATTCATGCTCATTTGGTGTTCACGTTTTGTTATTAATTGCTGTTTAGTATATGTATATTGGAACCATTTATATTGTGTATGCTTGTATACATGTACAATACAGTAAGGCAATATAATTTGCTAATTTTAGCCAGTGAAACAAAAAAGCATGTTGGAATTATTACTGAAATCAAATCAATCTAGACCATAAAGATCTTTCAACACGAGTTGTATGTATTATATCCATTATCCAAGCACCATGATAATGAATACATTATTAATTTTCGGTTACCGCCACGGAGCCACAAGCGTACCACCATTGAATTGTTTAAGCAGATAGTTCTGTAGCTTTTTTGGCCTGCTAACATTTTCTCTTGTAATGCAGTTAAATTGAAAATTGCAACAACGTGTAGAGAGAAGACAAGTTTCACTTTTTACCAACTGAGACAAAAAGATATGAAGATCTCTCATGAAGTCATTTAATTTTGGTTGCATATGGCAATAGACTTAGTACCGTTGTCTTTAATACGTATCATCCAGCATCGCATCGGACAGCCCATAATTTATTTATGCAGATGCACCCGCCCGACCTATATCAACAACAAGAACAAAATTTCGAACATGCGCTTTAAAACAGAACTCACATGGAATAATATTATTTACTGTACCCACAATAAAAATATACTGTACACCATTAGTATAATAATATACTGAACATAACACATCCAAAATAGTTAAAAGGCGATACAGATAGGCCACAGAGCAAGCGCACAATAACTACAATTCAGTCAAGTCGATTTGCTGTTGTATCTATAGGTGATTATGCCCACTCACGTTCAAGCTTCGTCGTGGCGCAAACGGTTAAAGGCTTGGCTTACAGATGGAGAGTCCCTGCTGGATCGAGTTCGAGACACGTAACTTGAAACTTTATAATTACTTGCAATTAATATGTGATGTGTATCCAGTCTATCGACTGGTGTCAGAAATTACTATGAAATACCTATATATATATAACCGATATTATATCAATCAATCTTTTTTGTTTTGTTTTTATAGTTACATATTTTGCTCCTGGATCGCGCTACGGATGATACGTTGCCGAAAGAGTGCCGTTCTAGTGACGAGATTGGGAATTGCATGTCGTTGCATGTGCCACTTGGCTGCTGATCGGATAGCATTTTGGTGACAGTTTGTTGCCATGTTCTGCTACTGTATTGTTAACATCAAAGGGGCCATAAATTCAGCGTTTCGGTGACTTGCTGTGTGTGACAATACGTCACCCACATTAATAAAAAGTGGGTGCCGTTTGGATGCCAAATTAAGAATTTGTGTTTGCTGGGTAGTCTCGTATATATAATTTATACATAAAGATGCCTACTAAAACATATAGGTTCTTGATCCTTACAGGAACCTATAGTCTCGTATATATAATTATACATATAGATACCTACTGGAACATACAGGTTCCTTATTAGTACAGGAACCTATAGCCTCTGATAAATTATTATGCATATAGATACCTACTAAAACATACAGGTTCCTTATTCGTACAAGAACCTATAGTCTCGTATATATAATTATACATATAGATGCCTACTAAAACATATAGGTTCTTAATTCTTACAGGAACCTATAGTCTCGTATATATAATTATACATATAGATACCTACTGAAACATACAGGTTCCTTATTCTTACAGGAACCTATAGTCCCGTGGCCCTGAATATCTTGCATCCACCCTCTACAATAAACTCCCTAATTACATCAAAACCTCCCCCTCGCTGTCCTCCTTCAAACACAACTTGAAATCTTTCCTTGTGACCAATAGCTTTTACTCCATTAACGACTACCTCGCTGACGAGTAAGCTTGCGTTTTCTCCTCGTATTAATTTCTATCTTTAAATAAAGGCCTAAACAGTATTCTTTCAAATTGACATTTATTCATGTGCTGGCCTACCAAATATTTTAATTTTGTTAAATTAGTATAAAGAGCTTGTAACCATTGTAACTCATTTATATTTTTACTCATTTTGAAGGCCTACTATTGTATATATTGTATATATATCGTGCGTATGTGTGTGTCTACTGTCTACTGTGTATTACTATTTTCTAGAAACCTATATTTGTATTATGTATGAATCCATGGTGAATAAATTATCTTATCTTATCTTATATAATTATACATATAGATACCTACTGTAACATACAAGTTCCTCATGCATACAGGAACCTATAGGCTCGTATTTATAATTATACGTATAGAAACCTACTAAAACATATAGGTTCCTTACTCTTACAGGAACCTATAGCCTCCGATAAATTATTATACGTATACAAACCTACTGAAACATATAGATTCCTTATTCTTACAGGAACCTATAGCTTCAGATAAATTATTATACGTATAGATACCTACTGAAACATATCGAGTCTTCATTCTTACAGGAACCTATAACTTCCGATAAATTATTATACGTCTAGAAACCTACTGAAACATATAGGTCTACAGGAACCTATAGAATCATATTGAATTTTATGTGTTCCTGTAGGATTTTTTTCACCTAGCATTTCAGTGTCTTATGTTTTCCTATACAGTCCTATTAAATACTTACCTACAGGAACATATACAAATTTCTATAGGGTGTGTATAGGTTTCTATAGTTTTTTCCAGTAGGGATATGTGTGGCTCGTTGGTCTTGTGGTTAGCGTATCTGCTTCCAATGCAGAAGGTCCAGGGTTCGATTCCCGCGAAAGTCAGAAGTTTTTAACTTCTGATTTGGACTTAAGTCCATCAGTTCTTGTCTTAGGAGTTTGTAAACGGTGACTTTGGAGCCGTCCTAGCAACGAAGCACATAATAAATTTCAGAGTTGTTCTGAATCGGCCTTGTTGATTCTGGCGTTGATTCGCGGGTGTTCGCACTGTCCATACCACTGATTGCTATATTTCCTATTAAAAATATCGATCTTTGGTTGGTTATCGCTCACTCGTCGATTGCGTCGGGGCCTGCAGGGTTGGCTTGGTCGCTTTGATTTAAAGTCCCCCACTGAAAATCACTTATATAACTGAGTGGGTAGACTCTAAATAAAAATTTATTTTATTTATTTTATTTATGGTAAAAAGAAAAAGAAAAATATACACAAAAATTAAATGTTGAAATCACCGCTTTTCAAAGATGCAATTTATTTTTGGCACAAATACCTGTCTCTGAACTTTTGTCAATACATTGTCCTAATGTAATCTGCAGATCCTCCACCAGCCGCCTGACGAACCCAAAAGGACAAAACACGTCGTGGATCATGGTAACAACTAACAACCGACTTTAACGAGTGCAGTTGTCATAGGCAGGTGAAAAGTTTTGCCGCCCACAGTCCTTCAGGCTGGACTTTATGTTCTCTATGCTTTCCCAAACTGTCTACTCTTCTCCAATCTAAACTAAGCTATTTTCATGTCAAGTTGTTTGGTATTATTTTCACCACCAATTTGCCACTTTTGGGCATATTAGATGAAAAGTGTAATTTTATTTTCAAAACAAAAACTTGCCTTGGAAGGTACGGTACTCAAAGCATTGAGATCTGAAATAAAGGCCAAGCTTATGTATCCTTCTTTCTATAGGTACTATTTGAAAAACTGCTTGTGCCTGGGGTAGAATAGGCCCAGAGCATTCCTCCTCGGCTCATCGAAAGGCAATAAAAGTGGCAGTGGGTGTGGATCCCTCAAGGAAGCAGCTGTTTGGTATCTAGTGGAGCCTGACTGGAGACCGCAAAGAGGACTCGTTTACTCATTTCCACCCGGTTACCGTTGGTTAAGATGATTAGCCCGTGTGCGACGTCATTGCGCAGAACCACAAGTACATGTCTCGTACTGGCAGATAAACAGCAAGGACAATGTCTGCAATCCCATTCAAAACTATGCAAAACGGCCTTTAGAATTTCATTTGTTGGCGCCTTTAGTTGGTGGCGGTGTTTTTTTTTTTATGTTTTGATACATTCTGTAAGGATCGAGTGATCTTGTGAAACCATTTTATGTGAGAACCTCTTGGCAACCTCTTGGTAAGCGTATCTCTGTGTTAAAACCTTCGAACCATCTTTTGGTGCGATAGGTAGTGCTACAG
>JAMZAV010013363.1:0-15953 GCA_024449915.1 Sweltsa coloradensis | reverse complement strand
GGGTAGACGTTAAAAAAAAATTTATATTTTTAAAATTTAAACTGTGACTTACTAGCCGTGACAGGTTCACATCTCCAAAGTGGGGGACGACGAGTGTCCAACCTTGCCCACATTTTACACCTCACAGCTGGGGAAGTGGGTCACAACTGGAATGTTTGGAATATATTGATGAACATTTTCAACATCGAAAGGGCCAAACATCTAAAACAATGTTTATTTGCCATGTTGCCGTAGCTCGTATCCTCTCGGATCAGCTCGTACCCTTGTCTGAAGGAAGTGATTTTGAATCTGCCCCTTGACCCATGCGAAACTTATCTCTATCAAACTTACATTTGCCTTCCCCCCGCTCTTTCAAGGCTATTAAAAACCTGATTGAGACTTTTGTGTATACCGGCAAAAAATAAGTGATAAATATCTCGTTGTTTATTGGAAATTTCTCTTAAAACTTCACATTTCCCTTTCCCTTGCTTTTTCAAGGACTTTTTCAAAACCTGATCATGAGACTTTTGGTATCACCGGCAACAATAATGTGATCAATATCAGGGGTCCCCGATGTGCCCCAAAGATCTTGTTGTTTATTGCTGAAAATACCTCTGCTCTGAAGCCGAGAACGAGAAAAACAGCTTAATTTGCGGGTGCTCTGCAAGATTTTTTCCCTTTGCGGGCAACAAGTTTTATGAACCCTCCATCTAGGGCCCCTTAAGCTCGAATGGAAATAAAATGGGGGCGGGAGATAAAAAAAGCAAGACTTTTGGGAAAGAAAATACTGAAACACAGAGAGTTGGGGTGGCAAAAAATACCCAAAAAAAACAAAGAAACAGGCGTAAATTTAGAAAATTAGTTTTTTGATTGCGTTTTGGTGTGTTTGAAAAAAAAAAAAGTAGTGGGCGAAGCATCCAATTTTTCCCAATTTTTTTTTTTCCCAAAGCCAATTTTGTACTTAAAACCATTTTTCAGTTTTTGTTAGCAAAAATTGGCCATTTTGTACATTTATAATTTTCATATCATAGTATCATCATGATTTTTGACCCTGTACCTCTCACCGTGCTCTTTGACAGCCGTACAATGCTTCAAGTTTTGGGCCTACACCCGTCCTTTGCAGTCGCATTAAACAAACTAAAAAGTAAAAGGGAACTTTATAGGGAAAATTTAATCTTTGAGGTTTGGGTGTAAAAAGGGAAATTGAAGTTTATAAAAATTTTTTTTTAATTGATAACTGAATCTTTTTAAAAGTTCCTTTTTTAAAGGAACTTTCCCAAGTATTGACATAGAATATTGTACATACTTTGGACATACATGACATGACACAAATGGGTGGGCGAAACCTCTGACACTAAACAAAGAGAAAAAAAACCTAATAACGTTTTGAAAACAAATTTCGACCCAACCAAAAAAAATCAAAATTACAGCTACATAACACAAATGCATTACAAAAGCAAACGCAACTGCTTTCGCTGTCAAAAAAACAATCAACCAAAAACCTCGGAATTGAAATCGACCAAAACCAAAATGGGGAGAAGCACTAAAGTCACTTTATTAAAAGCTACAAGATCATGCCCACATTATACGTTTCAAAAACTATTACCCCCCCAAAAAACCCCAAGTTTTATATTTTGCACAGTCCAATCAACATTCAAAATTCAAAAACAGCTTGGGGAGGAGATACGATCCCACATTCGATCATCATGACAGCGAAAATACAATCCAAAAATAAAATAAAAAAGGAAAAACACTTTCCCCACTAACGAACGTACTCGACGTCGGAATTCACAAATACGAAAGTTGTCCCCCCTTGCTAATCGCCGGCATTCTTTCAAATAGAATAAAAATTGTCTCAAACCAAAGTCTAATATACGAGAACACTCGCTCTAAAAAAACAAAATATATTCATCCTAAGTCAACAAAGGTATCCAGCAAAGACATGCTGCTTAATAGGCCCAAAATTATAAAAATTTGTTCCCTAGAAATTAGAAGTCTAAAGTAAAAAATCTTCTTTTAATTACCATAAAAACAGGGGAAAAAACTATCTATCTTAAAAATTATGTATCTTAATAGTAAGCTTCCCTAAAAGATTCCCCAATGAATAGCACTTCTTGCCCAAACAAACAAAAGCAATACATTTGTAAATTATGTCTAGTTCCGAATTATGTTATCAAAATTCAAAATCACAGTAAAATTAGTAAATCGTCATTGCATTTGGTATAAAACAGTACCTAGTTAATATGGTAATTACTTTTAAAAATTTTTAGAAATTTAAAACACATTCAATACACATCAAAAAATAGAAGAATTGTATCCGCCCAATACCCCATTTATAAAGACTTATAAATGGGTATTAAAATATGTATACATTTATATGACTAACTAATCAAAAAACCTACCCCAAAAATAACAGATTTTATTGTTTCACTACCCACTAAGACTTAATAAAAAACTGTATTCTCTGGCCAAATTTTACAGGCGTAGATAATAGATAGTAGATATAATTAGATAATAGATGTAGAGGTGAATAGGTCCATTAAGGGGCGAATAAGAGAAACATACTATTTATTACTCTACACTGTTTTTGGCTACCTACACTATGCAACTTGTACTATAAACCAACAAATTTTAATTTTAATAAGAACTGTATCATGTTTTATTATATTGTTATGTACCTAATACAAAAAAAGGGCCGACAAAAGACAGTTTTTTTAAATTTACAGGGGTTATATATATATTTCCCATTTCTAGTTCCCCCTTAGGACACATCGTAGGTAGGGGTTCATAAAAATTTAACAACGATTATAATTTTTCATGTAACCATTTTTCGTTCATTTTTGTAACCTAGGTTAGAAAAATTATATAGTTAAGTTACTATCCATTTCTTCAATTTATTTATTTTTAACAAGGCTATAAACCCCTTATTATATATTAGCTCTGCCTCAAGAATCTTTTTATTAGAGCATAAAAATTTTTATAATTCATCACTTTGTAACACAGTGGAAAAAAAAGCGAATTGAAAAAAAAAATTTAAGAAATTTAATTTAATTGAATTGAATTGACACATTTTTTTTTAAATTTTTTGTTATAGCATTTCCATTAAAGAAGCAAATTCACCCACGTGTAAAAATGTTTTTTCCCGCCTTTACTTTTTCCCTTTCACGTTTTCTGGGTTTTTTTCTTGGCTCGTTTTAAATTTCTAGAGTTTACTAGTGATTTTTTATAATATTTAAATTAACTTGTAAAATCACTTAGGTTGAATTATTGTATTTTTAACTTTTTGGTTTTCTGTGTGTTGTAATGTTTTTAATATGGTTAAGATTAATATTGTATTTTACCCTTTTGTATTTTTATGTATTGGGAAAATAGCAAACATTTCAAAATATCCTGTACTACTTTAATAAAGAAGGAAAAAAATAAAAAAAAAATGTTTGCAAAAGTTGCACTTTAAAACTAATTTTTCATTTAATAACTCCCCAAAAACATTAAAAGTCCCCATCTGCGGCCTCCCTTTAAATCTCGTTGAAACACTTTCCTCAAATCAAGAGCTTTTACTCATTCACGAATATTACTGCCAAAGTTTGTAAATCCTTTAAATTATTCACGAAAAATGTGTGTTAACCCCCTTCAGACCCGGGGTCCATTATAAAGGCAAATAATTTGAATTTAAAAAATATGAATAATTTTTATTCAATTAGATCCATTTTTTAAAATCAAATGGATTTTTTTTGCATTTCAATAGGGACAAATTTGCTGGTATTTGAGATACAGGAAATCCAAAATAATATGCTAGGAATTCGGGCCCAAAAATCTTATTTGGGATATGTACTTATTTACATTTGAACATAAAACGTTGCTTTCAATAAAAATTCCAAAAATTTTCCGTAACTTTTTAAATATTACAATGGAATACAACAATAATACTAAAAATCTTAGAACAAATATTTAAGGTTAATCTTGACATAAAAATGTCAAATTTTAGTGAATTTAATTCAGGTCTGAATTCTAAATTTTATAACTAGTTCCAGTGTGTAGCCAACTTCTTTTTAGTAAGGTAATTATTTTGTGTGTAGATGTATTATTATACCCACTTTTTAATTTTTTATTCTTAGATTATGTTTTATTTTAGGCTGTGGATATTCGTACGATCAGCCGTTTTGACCAGTGCAAAATTATTCGTACGGTCAATGATCTGATTGTATTAAAAAGGGGCGCCGTAATAAAAGTGTCGTCCTTCCGTCGTCCTTTTTTGCTGTTTTAGTAACAACAAAAAACATCAAGACCTTTAACATCGCTATTTAAACGAGAGTCCTTTTTGGTAGGCTAGCCTAAATGTCGTCGTTCTTTTTGCTGTTTTGGTAACAAAAAATCTCAACCTTTAACGTTGCTATTTTAAACGAAAGTCCTTTTCGGTTGTCGTCGTCCTTTTTTGCTGTTTTATTAACAACAAAAAAAACCCTTCCCAAGACCTTTAACGTTTCTATTTTAAACAAAAGTCCTTTTTTAGGCTCCCTACCTACACGTCGAGGTGTAGAGATAAGGCCTAGCACTTTTTAAACGCTTTTATCATCTAGAATTGTTTTTGCGACGGGCCGAATGTAGTGAAATCTTTTGCAGAAAAAACATGGACCCAAATAAAATGGTAAAAAAAAAAGACAACGAAAATTTAAACCCCCGACTTTCGCATAGAATTCGGACACGCTACCAAACTCTGCCACAATACACTGTGATATTTTGAAGCTATTGGCCTAGTTAGGTGGTATCGTACGGCTGATCGTAAGAATAATTTTGCACTAGTCGTACGGCTGTCCATACGAATATCCACTGCGTCTATTTTATTACTATCTTACTAATTAAATTATATAGGCCTACCTATTTAGCGATATGATCCATATTGGTACCATGTATCATTGATTAAAGAAGCCTTCTTTAATCAATGCATGTATAAATCTATGGATTTAAGGCCTAACTAGGGTTTTTAAATTTAAAAAATATTAATAAATATTGCGAAGGGAAGTCCGAGGGCTGTTTTTAAACTGATACATCCCTTGATTCAGTTAATAAAGACCGAAGGGAAAACCTCGTACAAGTTTGTCAGGATTGCCGCTGTCTGGAATCAGATCCCGTACGTTGGGACCTCGCGAATCAGTCTCACTTGTTTCTCTTGAGCTGACGATACATTCAAGTTTTAAAATCAGGGGTACCTAATGATTGTAAATCAAGTTACTACATCGGAAGTGGTTTTTTTAGACCAAGTTCTTGAGACTTCACAATTCCCCGGGTCAACATAAGTAAAAAACAATAAAATACACAGGATCAACTTCAGTTTAATACTAATAATTATTATGAAGTCTTTTTATTTTAAGAAATTCAAATACATAACACAATTTTTATTATTAGCTTCAAGAGTTTGTATGTACCGCGTAAATTTTCCTAAGTGATTTAGGTGGCTGTGGGCTAATCAGATCGTTGTGTAATTTCCATTTTCCACTGGCTGTGGCGTCTGTAGCATCTTGTTTTTGTCCAAAGATCTATTTAAGCTTCGAGTATGTTAAACAAGGTTATCTTCGTTTTGAAGTGAAAGTCAGCGCTTGCGACCGGGTTGGGCTGTTTGAGCATAAACTTATCATCAGGTAAGCCCAGCTAACCAGTCCTAGTCCCTAACTTCTAGGCATCCCTAAGCCTAGGCCCTAGCTAGAGCAACCTAACCTCCTGGACTCGGGCCGTCCGTAGGCCTAGGCCCTACACAAAGGCCTCTTAGACACTCCAAGTGCTATTCATGGAAGTAATTTATTAGCCTAGGGAGCTATCGAATAGTGCCACAAACGCGTTCATTCCCTGGTCTTATTCTCGTTTACGTCATCGTTACAGTCATGAACATCCGTGACGTAGCTAGTAGCATCCGAATAGTCGAGGCGCACGATCGAGACTCGCCGAAATCTGGGAATGAGAACGAGAATCGGTAAAGGACACCTGATCTTTCTTAGTTACTAGAACATGGCGGCTGTTTACGATACGTCCGATAATTACATACATAAATTAAAGATAAAATGCCTGACGCAATCTAGTAACAAGACCCAGGAATCAGACCAAGAGTAAGAACAAGACCAGTAATGAGACCAAGAACCGGCAAAGAACACTATTCGGTTAGGTCCTACGCTCGCCTCACAGTTTTCCCTGGTCAAAACTTTTCGCCCAGCCTAGGCACATGGACTAGAGGGCTTTCCAAACTCCTAGGCCTAGGCATAAAGGCCAAGCTGGTTCGCCCGGAATCTCAACCAGGTTCGCGTGATTGAAATTTGGTCACCGGACTCTTTACATTATGGTCCAGGGTTCCAGCAGAACACCAGTGGTTAATTTCTAAAGTAATAAGTGGGCGGACGCTCGAGCTGGGCTAGTTATGTAGAAGTATTAAGAACTTCCTTGAACAATTGTTTTGTGAAGAAGTGTGTTTCCTGGTAGGGCTACAATGGGGGAGGGGGGTCTGGCGGTATGCCCCCCCCCAGCTATAGTGTGGGTGTACCGTGTAAGTCGCATTCGCATACCGGTAGCCTAGGTAGGCCTAATAATTTTTTTTAATTTTTACCATTCAAATGACCTGTGTGAAGTGAGCTCCCAGCTCCCGGCTCCTAAAAGTAGCTCCCGAAACCAGCATTACCAATGGTAAAAAACAACAAAAAATAAAATCAGCTAAGTCGCATAGAAAGTTTAAAAATTTCACCAAGTTACCGACATGCTCAGCAAATTTACGGTAAATTCTCTGACCCACATCATTACTAATTACCAACTTAGGCCCCAAGTTTTCAATTTCAAATGATAAATGTGGAATCAAGTTAGTCTGTAGACTGTAGGCCTACCAAGCAGAGTAGGGATGTAGCCTAGGCCTATATGGGGAAAAAATCATTTTTATCTTTTTAATCTTCTAGGCCTAAACCCCCTTGAATTACAAAGCCAAAATGTGGATGTTCCAACTTCAGTCAGGGCCTACCTATGTTAGGGGCCACTCATTTTCAAAGTCAGCATCCCGGAGGCCACTTATTCAACTGCAATTAGGATCATACCTATTGAATATAAAAAATAAGATTTAGGCCTACATAGGTACTTTGGTTTTATAAACCTCGGCGACGGTGTGATCGAATCTTGCACGCTCAAGGTACCCCAGCATTCCGCTAGATTAGGAAAATGCCAAAGTCGTTGCTAGACGAGTGAGCAAGTCATGTGTTGAGTACCCGGGAACATTTGCATTTAAATTTGAGTTGGTATAAAGGCGCCTCAACTGTGAGGCCATAATGCGCCACTCTAGCCTATGATTGGCTATAGAGGCCTTAAGTAGGGGGAAGAAAGGGAATGTTAACGGGTACTCAACACATAGCTTACTCACTTGTCTAACGACTACTTTGGCGTTTTTCCTAGTGTTTAACATCTATAAGTAGGCTGGATCCTCAGCCATTGGTCCACTGGCGTGTCAATTAGAAGCCATCTTGAATGGAGGTGAGTTTGTATGTTAAAGCAGGTTGTAGCAATTTGTAGCCCAAATATTTTTCAAGCGTGCTGTCAGGTTAACAGGTGAGCATATTCGCTATTACCACCAAATGATTACTAAATACCCTTAAGGGGAATCCCTAGAAGCCTATTTTCGGTCATAATACCAAACAGCTTCAGAATTCACTATTTCATTATGAACGCTATTACGTCACCCCCCCTCCATCTCTCCGCGGCGACAAAACTCGAGCCTTGAAACCGTGAAACGAGACGGGCCAGTCGAGCATGAGCCGTAGGCTAGAGAGGACCCGCACGTCGAAGGTCGGTGGTGTCTATTTGACCCTCAGTTACTTCACGGCAGCACGCGGCCCGGGAGCTAGGCGATGTTGCAATCTCTACGGCTACATAGACTAACTCTTTGAACACGACGCGCTTACCACATTGCAGTGGGTGACGTGGCGTGCGCATAGTTGTATCAATCGGGGGAGCGGGGCACATGAAAACTAAATATCTTCCTTTCTTCACATTCACATTCATTCATTTTTCAGTTTAATTTATTTCGTTGATTATTTCTAGGTTTTCCCGATTTATCGACACCCAGTCAAAGTTAATGTCCCCCATGCGTTTTCATGGGGGGGGGGGGGGGGGGCACATGAAAACAAAATATCTTCCTTCCTTCCTTCATCATTTGAATTCATTCATTTTTCAGTTTTATTTATTTCAGGTTTTCCCGACATATCGACACCCCAGTCAAAATGAATGCCCACCATGCGCACTCATGGGGGGGGGGGGGGGGGGGGGGGGGGGGGGGGGCACATGAAAACAAAATATCATCATTCCTTCCTTCCTTCCTTCATTCATTCATTCATTCATTCATCAATCATCACTTACATTCATTTATTTTTCAGTTTAGTTTATTTTGTTGATTATTTCCAGGTTTTCCCGACATATCGACACCCAGTCAAAATTAATGCCCCCCATGCGCACACTTGAGTGTCAACACAGAAATATGCAATAACTTACCGTTGAAATCGAATTCATCTTTCTCTACCAAGTCATCAAGAACCACGTTTCTTACAAATTACTGTGTTTAGATAATTTCCACGTTCCATGTTTGTTTTTACAGACAGGTATGACAGGTATAAAATAAAAATGCGTAGCTTGTTAAATTCTGTTTCGGATGGTCATGGTTCGAATCCCGCACAAGCAATCATGTCTTAACATTTTTCCTCAGTCTCAGGGCAGTTTTCTTGGTCGAGGCCTCTTCAAAACAGCACTTTTACATTCGCTTATCTAACATCCAAATATCCTAGTCGGTCACCTGAAGAGGGTCCACGCACACCAAGTACAGCTATGCGAATAGCTACTATACTACGTTCCGCGGGGCATCAAGTTTGTTTTCGAGTAATGGGTTCAATTTAGGATAGGTTTAGGATATTTCCAGAACGATATATTTAAAGTCTGTTTGAAATAATAATAATAATTCGAACTCAAAGTGAAAATAAACACCTTTTATCCTTTATTGTATGAAATAGCAACTGAAGAAGATGCGATCATGATTCATGATTATGAATATAGCCGCTTTTGGTGTTGCGAGTCCATGTTAATTTTCATCTGTTTTTTATAACTTTTATAACTATTTATATCTTTGCAGTTGGTGCATTGAGTAAAAAGATTAGCGAGTGTTTGGAAACATAATAGCAAATCACCTTGTTGGTAACAAATTATGTTTAGTATATTTTTACCAATATGTTGTAATGCCTGGTCACTGTAGTCCAAAGAACGACCCACAACTAATGTAATAATTACCACCAGAACCAGCTTCAATAATGCAGAACTTCAACTAGCATCTGTGTCAACTGCTGATATTTATACTAGCTTCGCAAACGCTTTTTCAGGCGCGTTGTTGGATGAGCGTATGTTTTTTTTAAACGTAAAAACAAGGTGTAAGTTCCAAAACGGCGCGTGGTAACATTAACAGACATTAGGCTAATTTTTTGAAGTTTTTTTCGCAGCACTCTCAGCTTTAGTTCTTTGTGCTTCCTGGATGTGGGGCGGGTCCCGTACTCGCATATTTGGAGTTTCCCTAGGACCTACAATTTCCGGAAGCTCGTGCACACTCCAAGTAAAATTCCTTCAATTTTGGAAACATGGTAACAACAGGTCTGGAGCGATAGGTATATCGGAAAACTTATCACTGGAGATTTCAGCAATGTCATGACTGGAATCACTGCTGTATCACTGCTACATTAGGGCTAAACTATTTTTATTTTTGGCAAGGATAATTAAACAATTCGTTTGTTATTTCTCACTTCATAATGTGTTAACTTGATTCCGAAATAATTAAGGCCCCGTTTATAATAAGACATTGTTGGTATAGAGAATTATAATACATTCTCTTTTAGCTGCCTATTATTACACTACTTCTATTGAGACGATAAGTGGTAATAAATGAGGTTGAAGGACAAATACCGTGAAGGCCATGTGGGATTCGAACCCGCGTCCTCCGACTAACAATGTCATACGCTTTGGACCTGCGCCAAAACCGATTAGCTGCCGCGGACGGCTAGAAAGAGATTATCTTTATCGCATCCCAGCTCTCCCCCCCCCCCCACTTCTCACTATTCCGGTACTGAGTCCCCGTTTCCAGATCCACAAGCGATACAAGATTTTTCACATTCTCATTCTCATAACCACATTCCATAGAAAGGATCAATAATGCATATACGAATATTTGGGTGGTTCATACATAGCCTGCATGTATGCGTCCTGGTGTCTAATAGTGCACACTCACCGTTCTCTAGTGCCACTCTTATCTTAGCATACAGCAGTGGCGGTAGGCTGCCACGTGCGATGTGATAATATTATGCTGGATCAAGCCGCGGTGAAAAGTTTTTCCATTATAAATAGTTATAGATACGAAATTATTATAAAACAATATAGAACACATGAATTTCCCCCCTTGCATTAGAATTATAGTAACTCTTTTCTTAATAAAATAATATTATTGGAATTTACTATTAGAAACCTATTATAATTTTTGACACATGGCAATTGTAATAACTTACCTCGGCCGGGTCTCGAACCCAGAACCTCCGGCTCAACATACCGATACTCTTGCCAACTGTTCTATCGAGACTAGCAGACAAATATTCACTATTTCTCGATTTGGTTAGTCGGAAAAACTCCCGTAGTATAGGTTCAAATCCCGTCGGGGCGGACTTTTTTATTTCTAAATTGTAGAAAATAAATAAATATTCACTAGATTGCTATTTATTTTGCTTGTTGTGGAATAAGTTTGTCGCAATAATAATTACTACTAGCCAATAAAAATACTCATAATGAGTGAGTGTGTTTCAAAACGAATTACTCCTGAGTCCTGACGGACCTGACTCAGATTCCAAGTCAGGCTCCCAGGAAAATGCACTTTTTAATTTCGATCTAAGTAGGCATATCGGTTATTGGAAGTATTCATAGTATATTATTTGAATGATATAAACTGCATTGATTTATATTTACGTGGGTAAAGAAGTTGTTTATGGACGGCAATTTTCGTGTGAGACTGTACTACTTTTGCCCTTTTACAGCGTTTTCTAGGTCTATTGCGGTTTTGTTTGTATCTGCCAATTGTGTGACACTGACAGTTAGATCTACGTATTGTACTATTGATTATGTTTCACTAAACACAAAATCGCGCTAGTGTTATAAACACGGTTTTTCTACCATCGACTAAAATTAGAACACATACAATACTAGATTCATTCACCGCAACGTACTCGTAAAAACTAGACAGTCACACGTCCAGTCCGCTCCCGACCGATGTGTGTATTCCCGTGTTATAACAGAGTCGAGCGCATGGCATGGCAACCTCGCGACCCGCTCAGTTAGCCTTGGCTGCCGCTACACAGCGACAGATGACGGCCGGAATCTGGAGCTGAGTCGCCTGTTCTTGCAGCGTCTTGGGGGAATCAGTCACACTCAACGAGTTTTTATCGTAGGACCGTCAAATGACTTCTGATACCTTAAGAAACGTTCAATGAAGCAAATGAAGTAGCCCAATCTGGTATGCCTCACGAAATTCAAGTGAAAAACAATTAAAACACTTCGTGTTATTTGTTGTGAAATTTTCACCAAAATTAAAAAATTCATATAAAAACAAGTTACAGAGATATTTGAATAAAGTTACCTTCAAACGCTGCTAAAAACGTACATAGTTGTTGATAAAAAAATGTAGGTCCTAAACCAAATGATCTCTGAGCTGGTTTGATTCCCATTTTTAACAATAAAATTCAAAAAAAACATGTCCAAAATTGCCCAAAATTTTCCGCCACTGTGAAAAAAACTCGTCAGTAGGCCTTAAACGTGCTATACTTTGTGTGTGTACATATATATTCTTAGTTAGCCAATATGAGTCGAGTCTAGGGATTCCCCTTAAATGCAATAACTTCTTAATCTTATTGTTTCTGATTACTGCATTCCAATGAGCATTGCACATTTTAAAACCATATCAAAACAATCCAGAAAAATACTTCATATCGCATTTAAAACATAATGTCAAGCATAATAAATTGAAGTGCCCAAATTGGCATCTTGAATTGGTCAATTTTGTACGCTCGCGCCAGTGCGGATGTATTGGAGACTGGGGATCTAGCGGCTAGCCTACTATAGGTGTTAAATATAACTGCAATAATACCTACCAGGGCTCAAAAAATTTATTAAATGGCACATGCCTGCATGTTGGAGATAATTTTACATGCCCAGACAGAAAACTTACATGCCAATTTTTTTTTCCAATTAAAATAAAATAAGTTATCAGGACATATAGTGGCATTTTTTCGAATTATAATGGCCATTTTTCATGCCGCCGACTTGTGGCAGTGTGTTGAGTAGGCCCCCCCCCCCCCCCCTCCTGCCTTAGCGTACCACTCGCGATCTTCCAGAGATTATAGGGGCCTACTGTGTAAATAAGTACTATAGGCGCTCCACGCTAAGAAAGGAGATGCCGCGCGCTTTCGACGGGCCAATCAGCGATCGTTATTTTAAATTGGATCCTGCTGAATGGCTACAATTCACCTGTCGAAAGCGACGCGCATCTCCTTTCTTGGCGTGGAGCGCCTATACCACCCATAACAATTGTTTTTAATCTGCTAGAAGTCAAAAACTATGTGATAACTGAATTAAAGCACATGGGAATAGAGAAACTGCATAGGATGGCCCTTCCTTATCTTGTTTACTGGCCAGCATTCGGGCTCCAGCCTCCCCCCCCCTGCCCCTTTACATCGTGACCTTGACTAGACTGTGACATGATATAAAGCAGATGAAAGGAACAGTGAGTGTTATCTTAATGGCCTGCAATCACGACCTATGGGACCTGTTAGGCCTACTGGATAAGTTGACTTATCTTTTTTCCCAGGCCTGCTAAGCGAGATATAGTTACTCCCATTGTTTACCCGTGTTCAGCGCGAACGATAGTGAGAGATTTCCCACATGCCCGGGCATGTAGGAAAATAATCTACGTGCCCGACCACATTTTTTACATGCCCCGGGCATCTCGGGCATGGTATTTTTTTAGCCCTGCCTAGGAAGGTATAGTAGGCGCTTTTTAGAATAATTAATTTACGGTTCATTTTGAATAAAATAAATTATGGTTGTGATCGGATGACTTATTAGTGGTACAGTGATCGATATTGGCCCTCCCACTAACCTTAGTAGTCTGTGCCCCGATTTATGTACATTTATCCCGGGGATAGGTGGTATAAGATGGTATAATGCAGGACATGGCAGGATAAGGCCTGGTTAAGTCTGGGCAACTCTCATCCAATCAAAAATTTCCAATGCACCAACAAACACAACAAACGTTATTTTCCACTGCCTTCCACAGCCATGTAAATCAGCAGATGAGCAAAAGAACACTGAAAATTTGCACCATCTTTGTTTTACATTTTCATTTAGTGACAGGAGATTGCGTAAGTTCATTAAAAGAAAAGAAAAGTCTTATTATTGCCGTAAATTCTGTAATAGCCTAGGACTATCATACCATTGTTTATCTGCATTATGCTTTGAGTAATCAAAACTAGTTATTTGTGCCCCGATGTGTGTCAGAACAATGTCGTGCAGGCCTAGGGTTGGCTAGAAGAGGCCTAGGGCTTGTCAAACGTGTAATGTTAGTATTAATTTTATCTAGTCCTATAGGCTTAGAATAATGGAACTTTAGGCCTACACTGTTGTATTATGAATAATTTTCTTTATCTGGGCCTAGGCCCGGGACGGTTCCTGATTTGTTTTATGAGAGTAATGACAACTTTTCTCGTTTTACACATAGATGCAAAATTAAAATGTCCGCCATCTGTTTACGTATTTTCTTTCCCCCGGGTCGAGGCGAGATAAGTCTTCATGAATTGGATTCGGAGTTATACCGCACTTATACCACCTAACTCTGCTTATACCGGGATAAAAATGTACATGAATCGGGGCCCAGGGGAATAAAACAGCATATTATATTGAAATTAGACAATAAGTGATACAGGCAACAAACTTTGCAGTTTGATAGGTTTGAGTGTAAGCATCAATTTTAGGGGAAACCAAAATTTGGTGTCCCATATGTTCTCCAGTGAGATTTTTAATCTTGACATTGTATCAGTTTTAAGGTGATTTATGACTTGATACTATTTATATTGTATGTAATTGCCAATGTGGTTCATGTAGTCCCATCATCTGTTTTGGTACAATCCCCAGCTGGTTGGTAAAGGCAGCTCAGGGTCTGCAATGAAAGGCTGGCTGGTCCCACACATGGCCTCCCTGATACATGTTGTGTAAGAGCTGCTTCTGTTGAAGATGTGCTATGTACATTACAGTTGAGCTACCTTTACCACCACAAATCTGCACTCTCATTTCCCTGAGTGTACAACTCTTGATCACAAAAGGGAGCCAAAAGTCAAGTCAAAAGTCATCATGCCTCAAATTACTCTTGGCTCGATTGCTCATCTAGCTTCGACTTGTGCGTATTCCTAGTAACAGCAACCACAATTCTGGTCCAGATATTGTTGGGAAATTCAATAAAATCGGTTGAGTTCACCATTGCGTGATAAAACACGTAACGCAAGAACGTAGAAAGATCTATTTCATTCTTGTTGATAGATGAGTGAGTCAGACAGGCTGACTTGTACCATTTGCTTATTCTACTTGTTTCAGACAACAAATGATAAATTAGACCATCCATCAGCAATGGACAGCCAGTATATTGATGAGGGCAATAGCAAGGAGCGCCCTTACCACCGCCTACCGTATATGACCCTCTGCAGCAAGGCCAGCATGGTTTACCATTGAACCGTGGGAGAAGGCATCGAATCCCGCGAGGCAGCCTACATCCGTCAACTTACCCTCGGAGATTTCTTCTCAGTCTCCGTCGTACAATTCTCTCACAACCGGGCCACTCCTTCCAATCAAGCAAGAGCCCAGCGATCCACTTCAAGAAGCACCTCCCAACAATATAATTAATATTTCTGTTGATTATCCGGAAACGGACAAATTATTTAGCCTGGAAAACTTCCAAATTGAGACTGACCCACTGAAGCAAGAGCAAAAAAGTTTTAAACTAGAATCACCTCCGTACAAGATTGAAGAAGTTTGTGAGAGTGACATTTGTTATCTTCAAACCACACCCGGTGCTGCTGCCTATTTGCCTTCCAGTAATGAAATGATAGCTCCTTCTTCCGCTAGCCTTGAGGAATCAGCCTTACAGCAACAAGAAAGTACACATTTCTTAGCCGACACTACTGTGTGCGGGCTAGAAAAGTTTCCTGCACAATCCCATCCTGGTCTAGACATTTCTCTCTTTTACACATCCGGGGCACTCCCTCCGATTAAGCAAGAAGCACCTACCAACAATTTTATCAATGTTTTTGTTAATGATCCGGAAACGGACAAATCATTTAGTCTGGAAAACTTCCAAATTGAGACAGACCCTCTGAAGCAAGAGCAAAAATGTTTCAAACTAGAATCACCTCCGTACAAGATTGAAGAAGCTTGTGAGAGTGACATTTTTAATCTTCAAACCACACTCGGTGCTGCCACCTATTTGCCTTCCAATAGTATGATAGCCTTGTCTCCTGCTAGCCTTGAGGAATCAGCCTTACAGCAACAAGAAAGTACACATTTCTTAGCCGACACTACTGTGTGCAGGCGGGAAATGATTTCTGATTCTTTTCAACCTGATCTGGACATTCCTCTACATCTAACAGAAGTGGCTACTGACACTTCATATAGTGAACTATGGTATTCTGGTCAAACAAAACAAAGTGCCTCTGTGAAGTCTTCTTTACTTCCTATTGTAACATCCTTGTCATATCCACCAAGTCTACGTACATCATCTCAAGCTGTACATCCTGAACTGTCCAACCCGTCGATGCGTCCGTGTTATGTTCGTGTTGAAGATTAAACTTGCGCCACATTTCATGTAGTTAGACCAGATGTTCCGAGCCACGGTCACA
>JAMZAV010013362.1:0-15855 GCA_024449915.1 Sweltsa coloradensis | reverse complement strand
ATCATATTGTAGCATTGTACACAGTTAAATTTAGGATAAGCCTCTACATAAGCTGGTTGTATTATGAGTGACTATCATTTTAAGATAGCTACCAGTGCTTAAACACTCCTGTGCAAGCAAACTTAAAACCAATTTATTTTATTATTGAATCTAGGAAATATGTTAAATAATACTAGGCCGCTTCGCGAACGCTTTTTCCAGTCGCGTTGATGGATGAGCTTTTTTTTTGGAATATTTCTGTCCAATGATTACGTTTTTATGTGGAATCTCATTACTTTTTCTTTAGTTACTTGATATTACTTATTCATTATACACCTGTAAAAGGCTTTTTTTAAACCTTTATTTCTATGAATTTTGACCAACTTTTTCAACTTTTTCTTTCAAGAGACACTACATCACCAAAATCTTTATGTCAATGTAAAAAATGAACATTGTTGCCCCACCCGTTTGGTCAGATTTGATCCAAATATCACGAAAATGTCGTATTCAAAACCGGAGAAAAAATCGTAAAAGTACGATTTTTATAAAAAATATTTTTTCAAATGTCTCTTAAATCACAACATATATAATTTCAGTGATTTTAAACGTTCCCATAAAGTTTCATCAATATCGGAGTAGCCGTTTGCCAAATATCACGAAAATATCTCATTAAAAAATGAAAAAAATCGTAAAAGTACGAAAATTATAAGAAATATTTGATCGATTATACCCAAAAACGTGGCAGGTCTAAGTTCAGAGATTTCGAAGGTCCCCTTCAATTTTTATCAAGATCGCTTATGCCGTTTGGCCGGTAGAGTGCGAACGAACAGACAAAAAAACTAACAAAAACAAAACACCCGAGCTATTTTTCTTGGGGTAACGTAAGTGAAAAAAACAAAAAAACACAAAGTCAAATTGAAGTGTTCGCTTCGCTCATCAATCAATGAAAATAAAATATATTCTTAAATATGTCATTTCATGTGTATTGCATTTAGAATGTTTTAAAATGTTCTTAGCAAAAAATGATTGTCTGATTCTATGTTCTTTTGCAAGACATTTTCATTTAATGAATATATATAGTATCCTTCTAGCAAAGATCATGCCTTCGTAAACATGTTTCCTTCGTCCAACCTTAAGTTTAAATAAGATTGTTAAAAAAATATGGAAATATTACAATTTAATATATTACAAGAACAGAGTTAATGAATGTCCATTAAATACAACACATGATTTAGTAAGGAAGTTGTGTGCATACTTTTACTAAAGAGTAGTAGGCTTAGCTGCAAACTACGTTTTAACTTAATTACTTGTTATGCTGGCCTAGCTTGTAACTATAGGGCCTAGCTAATCAATTATTATTAAACATGACTTTTAAACTAAATATAAGCTATAATAGCTCACCGACATGAAGGTAGAATACCTTATAAATCGATTCCTCTGTAACATAACTCTCTCCACGAGACTTTGAGGCTATGAGGAAGCCACGTTATCAGATTGAAACAAACTTCCTCAGACTAATGACGTCCTCCTGGGGCTCTGGTAAAAAGTGAATGTTAAGACCTTCGAGAAGTCCTCGGAACAGCTAATAACTCCTCGTCGGGGGTCGAACCGGCGTTCACTGCGGGGTGACATGTGATCAAGCTAGGGATCAATATGTAAGAGGACATGACGCGGTATGAGGGGCTGATTGAATGTTTATAGGGCTTCATTAATCAATGGAAGTGGCTCAATGTTAGCGCGAGGGATTTTAATTTAATATCGTGACCATGAGGCTGGGATCGTGTATAAACTTGCAGACAACTACTAAATGTAGATGTGGGAATTACATAGAGATATTAAAGTGAAACTTTATATTAATCACTCGTTGTTCGAAATCAATATTGAATAAAAATAACATCGTTTATATTTTAGGTGTTGGTGTCGATTTGAAACAAAATCACTTATTTTTCATAGTTTTGTTAGTGAAACTGTTTAAAGCTGCCATGTATAGATCTAACAACGTTCCGGACAGCCAAGGTGCCGGGTTCGATCCCCGGTGTAGTCACTTTTGTAATTTCTGTCTAAAGTACTAACATAACAGCGTAATAGTCGCCTACTATAAAGCCAAGGTTAAACAAAGTTAACGTATATTTCCCATACTAGCCACAAAGTTTTTACACTTTTGTCTCGATAGCGGAGGAGAGGTACATCAACATCTTCCTATGAGAGAAAAAACGTTGAATTTAATATATTTTTTTAGATGACACTGATAATATTCTCACATTAAATTTTTTTTAAACATTTCTTACCGTTGCAGCTAAAACAAGTAATTAAAGTGTGATAAATATATGAACGTTCTTGTATCTGATATTTAGGCTTTTAGCACGTGGATATCATGTCTTGCATTAAGTTTCATGCCTCTACCTATACAAAAAACCTAGTTTTCACAGGGAAATATATTTTCAAACGAACGACCAAAATTCGTCCAGGAAACGTATTGAAGTTGTTTCAAACTGTGTCATTTCCCAGAGGTGGTTTGTGATTAGCAGCATAAAACATTCATCCGTCACAGGCCGGTTCTCTGAAGATGCGACAGCGACACGCGATGTGTGGCAGAGTGTCGCATCACAAACACATATTCTGACCTTCTCATTAATCTGCATTCATTCTCGTGTGTTTCCGTCGATTATATAGATATCCCGAACAATCGACCGACGTCAAGGCATAGAATTACTCGTATGGGACGCATATACACAGTACACAGTGGCGAAATTCTAGCACAATGAATGAAATAAAAATATTTCAATACAATACAATTGGAAGTTTTGCGTTTTATACTAAATTAAGCCTGAATAATATAAATGTTAACGGTCTACTCATTGATATTAAACATCTATAGTAGGCTTGATCCCCAGTCTTGGTCCACTTCCGTGGCAATTTAAAGTCATCTTGAAATTCTGTTTTCTTGCATGTTAGATGGGAGCTGATTTGTAGACTAAATTATTTTTAAAGTTTTAAAGGTGGCCGTCAGTTTGACTGGTGAGCATTTAACACCAAATGATTACTAAATTCCCTTATGTAATAACTTCGTATTGTTTCTGTCTGTGCATTCCCATGCTGCAAAAACTAAAACCATATCAAACAATCCAGTAAAATACTTTATTGCATTAAAAAAGCATAAATTAAAACGCCAAATCGCCATTTTGAATTGGTAGGATTTGACGCTTCAATTTGGTACGCTCGCGCCTGTGCGCGGAGGTATTGTAGACTGCGGATCTAGCCTACTATAGATGTTTAATATCAATGGGTCTACTACTTTAAGTGACACGATGAAAATTGAGCACGAATTTTGTTCGTACTTCCAAAAAGTATCCCACATATTTACCCTGAACCGAAAGAGGGTTTGTTAAAAATTAAGTACAATATATATGTACAAGAAAATACAATTCACAATAACAATAAGTTAATTTACAACAGTATAGTCGTAACTTTTCAACACGAATGTTTAATTAAAAGCCAGGAAATCTGCAAATTCTTATTTTTGCTTCGCAGACGCTTCAGAAACAATTCGTATTAGTAGTAAGGCCTAACATAACAAATGAAAATAAGCTCTTTCGAAGAAAATATTGTCTTCGTGTTTGTAGGTCAGTATACTTGTTTAAGATTGCGAACTGATGATTTGCAAATAATATGTTATGTGTATCGACATCTTTATACAACAGGAATAATGAGTTACACGCGAAACTATGTTTCATAAAACTCGCGTTTCATTCGACCAAAAATATGTTTCGTAACACCTTCGTAAAATTATTCAGACAAAACGTTACAGATAAAATTTTGTTCACACCTCACTCTTTCATAACGGGGTCAACTTTGAAGCACGCGCTTATTACTTCGTCTGGGGTGGAGGTCAAAGCTGCGAGCACACCATGCACCATGCAGGTGGTAAGCAGAGTGCACGCGGTAAGGGTTCAACAACTCGCCGCTCTATTTACAGCTGATCCGATTAGTCGGCTCCTCCCCCTACAGGCACTCGAGGAGTCATCAAGATTGTGTTCCCTTACTAATCGATGCTTAGTGTTGTTGTCGGTGGTTTCTGACGCAAGCGAGCTGGACGTCCAGGTAACTAGAGAACGAGACGTGGCAACGTTGGAATAAAACATTATATCTTGACTCTGGACGTCCAGATAACCAGAGTGCTTTCAGAACGAGACGTGGCAACGTTGGAATAAAACATTATATCTTGACTCTGGACGTCCAGATAACTAGAGTGCTTTCAGAACGAGACGTGGCAACGTTGGAATAAAACATTATATCTTGACTCTGGACGTCCAGATAACTAGAGTGCTTTCAGAACGAGACGTGGCAACGTTGGAATAAAACATTATTTCTTGACTCTTGACGACAAACTTATCAAAACCCATAATAGTCAAGCGGATTAAAGGAAAATACAAGAACAATTAGGGGTTTTGTGGTAGAGTGCTGAATTTTGGATTGTATACTCAGAACAATATTACAAGAAAATTGCCTCGAGGAGCCATGAAAAAATCCATCCGGTTAAGGGGGTGGAAGGGGGTGAAAAATGGCATTTTTCAAATATTCAAAAATTCAAAAATCAAACTAAATTTGATCCTAAGATTACAAAATTATTACATATTGTAGATAAAAGTCCAAATTTTAATAAAAAAATATATATATCACCATATATGTATATCTAACCAGATTTTGCACCCTTTTTCTTTTTTTCACAAATTTACCCACTGTGCTGGGAGGATTAGCCTACCAGTTACGGGTTAAGTGATAGGGCCGTGAATTTTGTCTAAAACATTTAGAAGAATGATCTCAAAAAATTGGCCCGAGGAGCCCTCAAAAAAGTTGCTTGCTTATAGGAGAAAGGGGGTTGTACTTAAAGGGGTTGATAAAACTAAAATAAAGAAATCCGTATTCAAATATTACATTTAGAACGCCATATTAATGTGTATTGTAGATTAAGGTCTAAACTTTAATTTAAAAAAATAAAATTTCACCATATATGTAAATCTGATCAGATTAAGCGCCCTTTTCCCATTTTCATAAATTTCCTCAATATTACGAAAGTGTATCGTGCGACCACTCTTTTTGTCACAATTTCTCCAAATATTACGAATTAGGATGAAAACAAGATTTTGTGATGCTTTGGGTACATTTTTACTCAATGGACTTTGATCCCATTTTAAACAAATACACTCAATTTTAACGAAAGTGTATCGTGTGACCACTCGTTTTGTTCAAAATTATGCCAATAATAAGAAAAAGGATAAAAAAAAAGTTTTTTAACACCTTAGGTACAGTTTCACTCAATGGACTTTGACCCCATTTTCAAAAGTTTACTCAATTTAACGAAAGTCTATCATGTGATGACTCGTTTTGTCTCAAATTATCCTAATAATACGAATTAGGACGAAAATAAGATTTTGTCATACCTTGGTACATTTTCACTGAATGGACTTTGATGCTATTTTAACAAATTCACTCAATTTTAACGAAAGTGTATCATGTGACCACTCGTTTTGTTCAAAATTATGCCAATAATAAGAACAAGGATAAAAAAAGTTTTTTAACACCTTAGGTACAGTTTCACTCAATGGACTTTGACCCCATTTTCAAAAGTCTACTCAATATTTACGAAAGTCTATCATGTGATGACTCGTTTTGTCTCAAAATATCCTAATAATACGAATTAGGACGGAAATAAGATTTTGTCATACCTTTGGTAGGTACATTTTCACTGAATGGACTTTGATGCTATTTTCACAAATTTACTCAATATTAACGAAAGTATATCTTGTGATCACTCGTTTAGTTCAAAATTATCCTTATATTACTAATTAGGACGAAAATAAGATTTTAACACCTTGGGTACATTTTCACACAAGGTCTTTGACCTATTTTCTAAGAATAAGTGTAAAATAGCCTATTTAGAAACATAACCTAACATAGTCCATTCAGTGAAAATGTACCAAAGGTATGACAAAATCTTATTTTCTTCCTAATTCGTATTATTAGGATAATTTGAGACAAAACGAGTCATCACATGATAGACTTTCGTTAATATTGAGTAATCTTTTGAAAATGGGATCAAAGTCCATTGAGTAAAAATGTACCCAAAGCATCACAAAATCTTGTTTTCGTCTTAATTTGTAATATTAGGAGAATTTGTGACAAAAAGAGTGGTCGCACGATACACTTTCGTAATATTGAGGAAATTTATGAAAATGGGAAAAGGGCGCTTAATCTGATCAGATTTACATATATGGTGAAATTTTAATTTTTTAAATTAAAGTTTAGACCTTAATCTACAATACACATTAATATGGCGTTCTAAATGTAATATTTGAATACGGATTTCTTTATTTTAGTTTTATCAACCCCTTTAAGTACACCCCCCCTTTCTCCTATAAGCAAGCAACTTTTTTGAGGGCTCCTCGGGCCAATTTTTTGAGATCATTCTTCTAAATGTTTTAGACAAAATTCACGGCCCTATCACTTAACCCGTAACTGGTAGGCTAATCCTCCCAGCACAGTGGGTAAATTTGTGAAAAAAAGAAAAAGGGTGCAAAATCTGGTTAGATATACATATATGGTGATATATATTTTTTTTATTAAAATTTGGGCTTTTCTCTACAATATGTAATAATTTTGTAATCTTAGGATCAAATTTAGTTTGATTTTGGAATTTTTGAATATTTAAAAAATGCCATTTTTTCACCCCCTTCCACCCCCTTAACCGGATGGATTTTTCTTGGCTCCTCGAGGCAATTTTCTTAGAATATTGTTCTGAGTATTCAATCAAAAATTCAGCCCTCTACCACAAAACCCCTAATTGTTAGGCTTATCCGCCTAGCTATAAGACGCATACACAAACACAACAAGCGTTTTACTATTTTGGTGGTGGTGCCTGGTCACCTTATCCCCTTTTAAGTGAGGCTAGCACCGTAGTCCTGGTCCCTAGGGTCTCCTAAAAATCTTTATCGTCCTTTATGAAGGGCAATATCATCAAACATAGGCGCATTACAATCGGAGGAGGAGACGGGAAGCTCGCACAGATGGACGGACGTGAAAGTTATCCAGTTAGGGGAGCTTCGCTCTTTAATAATATCTTTACTTTTTAGTATCTCTTAATCTGTCTTTTTATGGTTTTGATGCACAAATCATTTTTGTTATCTTTTCTCATATGGCACTAATATTTATATGCAAAGCCTGCTCAGAGTTAATAGTTAATACATGTATCTCTATGTTATAAACTATAGAACAATGGCGTGAGAATATTTTGGAGGGAATTTATTTATTTATTTATTATATTTGCATTTATTTGTACAACATTTGACATGTAAGATAAAACATAAATGCGAGAATGACAGAAAGAGCATCTGCCCCAAAGTACGTGAGTACCTGTCACCCTCATAATAAAATACCATGTTCAATCAAATACAACAATTAACATTAAAAATCACTACATTACCTAAACTAAACAATACCTCAACTAACATAACCAGATCTACAACCTACTTAAAATAATCTTTTATGGCACCATTGAAACTACTGTCAGTTTTTAATTCATTTGGAAGTGCATTCCCATAAGGAAACAGATCGATTGTTAAAACCATTTTGATATGTTATTTCTAGCCCATGGAGGTATCAAGGGAATGACCAAGGGCATGTGACGACTCGACCCCTAAGATTCTCACGATAGTAGATAATAAAATGTATCACTTTATATAACATTGACACTTTCCATACGGCCCTCCTTCAATTATAAATTATAAATCAATTACACTTACTTATTACTTAATTATTGCCTGAACTAAAAACAAGTGTTTTTTTTAACATCCTACAGTCAAACAACAACGGGCATCCCGGGATCAATGAGCTGTGTCAAAGGCTTAAGCTGCGTGATGGGCTGGCAAACTGAGGACACAAAAACCTTTATAAAACTACGAACTAACAGGAAAATCATAAAAATGTATTTTTTCAGGTATTTATTACTCTTCGTACGTAGATATCGCTTTTGAACGAGCGGGTGTTTCCAATGCGGGTACAGCTAACACGCGTGCGGAAATGTAGGGCTTGAGGTATCTACGAAATAAAAACTCATATTTTTATTGTGTTTAATGTGCAGAATATATTATTATTTAGGAAGCGATGCTCCCGTCATGCAACACATTTACGTTCGTTCGTCTTCTGTGCGTGTGTCACTTCCCACGATAAGTTCAGAGCATGAACTCCGAATCCGATTGACATGCGATACTTTTTCTTGGCATTGCCCTTCAACCAGAATCATAGCCTAAAGAATTTGTTTTGAAGCTTTGGTCGTTAGAGGAACTGGGCTAATTATATTCTAAAAAGGAATTGTTCTTAAACCCGGCACCTCCACCAAAAGAGAACTACGTTGGGCGATATTTTATTTGTGTATGGTTTTCGATAATAGTTTATCTCCCTATTTTTGGGTACACACGTAATTGTGATTAAAAATGCTCGAGTCAGTACAAACTACCCCTGAAAATCATGTATCTATGTTTGTGTCTACTTTAATAAAATTAATAATACAATGTTCTTGGAATTAACCACATATTTTCAAATTTTCAGAAATATCATTAATCGCTTGCAGACTCTTGCCATAAAGTTCTCCGGTGATGATGTTAAATTTCAAAAGTGTAATATTAGGCCACCACTATTTTTTTAGCCTTTAACAACAGTAAATTTAAAATTATAATACAAATTATAAAAGTCACGTTTAACAGTGTATTTTATATATCCTGGAAGTTTAACTTAGGCCAAATAGTTTCCCATGCAACTTCTGTTTGAGTCATAACTAAAGAATAATTATATAATTCCGTGAGTGTTCAATCATATTCAACTCTCACGTGTCATGAGAAATGATCACCCAATCTTATCTGAATCTTAGATCGCATCTAGAAAGTTTCAACTTCCGTACTTTTTCTTTTGAATCCCGCTCGCAAATAAAGCAGGCAACATTTCCGTTTCCTCGGCCTGTTTTTATGATGGGACTTGACTGTTGGTTGTTCTAAACTGGAGCGTGCATGTTGCTTATCTGCCGTAGACCTCCGCGTACCCTGAGTACTCCTTAATCGCACTGAGTCGTAACTTTATTGAAAATAAGTAACGATATGCCACCATGAAGAAAGCGATTCGGGACATTCATTTGTTAAGGTAGTTTGTACGAATGAGTAGTAGTGACTAAGAAGTATGCTAACCCCATTTGGCTATTTCTTATTGCCCAATTGAGTCACCTTCAATAAATTATAGCAAACTCAAGAAACATCGGCTGGGAATATGTCTGTGTTTTAATGTAGACATGTCTACGAATTAACTCACATTCGTTTTCTAACAATAAAACCAACCGAATCAAGAACATTTTGAAAACTAAATTAGCATATTCCCAGCCGACAGTGTTGGCTCGAGTGCTAAGCGCGCGACTCTGATTCGGGTGGTCCCCGGTTCAAATCCCGTCGAGACCGGCAATCCTGACTGAAGGTTTTTCAGAGGTTTTCCTCATTCGTTAATGGGAATGCAAAGGATCCCTTCTCAATTTTCCTTTCCTCAACATACCTCGTTGAGGGGCATGAATTGCACCCTGGGCAGGCTTCCCACAAAAAAATTATACAACATATTCCCATCACACAAGTCCAGGTTTGGGAGTACTTTTAATAGGGAGCGAAGCCTCTTAACCAACAGATTGTCGAAAAATAGTAGCTGCACAAATAAAATATTCGCGAGAATTATTAATACTCTTGGTGGAGGTGGCGAGTAGTCTACGGATAAATGTCTGTTTTGAAAATGCTAGCCTCACCTCCTTGACCCCAAGGGTCACCAAAAACATTCTGTATCCTCTTTAGTGAAGGGCAATGCCAACAGAAATCGCCTGTACTCGGAGGTCGTGTTCAGTTTTTATCATGAGATGCAGTGGCGTATCCAAGGGGGGGAGAGGGGGGAGAAACCCCCCCCCCCTTTTGAAAAAAAAAGTGTACAGGAGAAAATAAAATAACTAGGCCTACAAATTACAATCTAACTAAAGGAGGATTTTAGTAGATACAAAGTTGGTTATTTTGATGCTTTAAAAATTAAAACGCACAGATTTTCACCAAAATGACCTTAAAAGAAAAAACTTTGGTTTAAAAACGGGATTTTAGTAGATAAAATTTGGTGGGGGTTTTAAAATGCACAGATTTTCCCCCAAAAATTACCTTAAAATAGAAAATTTTTGGGGTTTCAAATTGGATTTTAGTAGATAAAATTGGTCTTTGTGATTTTTTTTAAACGCACTGCGTTTTTCACCAAAACGCCCCTTGAAGAAAATTTTTTCCGGGGGTTTCCCCCCCGGACCCCCCCCATTACCCTTGGGCCACAGCTATAAAAAAATTTTTGAACCCCCCCCCCTTTAAATGAATTCCGGGAACGCACTGGTGAGATGTGACACGCGCATAAACGGACGGTGACAGAACGATTATTCATGTTATTGGGGTTTTTCCCCAAAAATCTTTTTTTTAAGTTTCCCAAAATTTTTTTAAATAAAAATTTATCAAATTTCAAAAATTAAATTGAAACCCCCCTAGACCTTGTATTCAAGAATGTGGTAAGAAATTGTTTAAAAATAACTCGTCATCGTTAGTGGTGATTTTATAAATCATGTCTTTGTCGTCGGTTTTTAAAAGGGCCCAAAAGAAGTCGATCGATGACGCACACACACCAAGATAATAGAAACCCGATTTAAAAATGGTGTGGGGTCACTTCAAGTTTCTATAAAGAAAAAACAAAACCGACATTGCCAATAACATTGCGGGGGAAAATTACAAAAAATTGTCTCGCCCCCGAATACCAGTTGTATGTGCAATCAATCGTTAATGTTTAAGTATTGCTTTAAGATGCCTTTGTAAAAATTTTGGGGACTTTTTAAAAAAGAATAACGCAATACGGTTATATCGAGCGTTAAGCGCGCACCTGTTTTTGGGAAAAGGCCCGGTTCTAATCCAGCGGACCGGGGAATCCGGGTGAAGGTTTTTTTCCCAGGTTTTTTCTCAATCTTAATGGAAGGTATGGGGTCCCCTTAAAAGCCCCCGGGAAACCCTTCCAAAGTTCTACCCGCAATATACCTAGTTAGTCACTGAAAAAGGGTCCCACCGGTTAAATCTATGGCATATATTCAACATATATTTGGTCGCATCTGTCACATGTATTTGACTAGGGGCGACTACTACGAAATAGAGAAAAAGATTAATTTTTTACAAAAGCCCTGCAAAAATAACTTAATAAAGTGATGTTTTAATACAAAAGCTCCAACCTCATATACCATTTCCATTGTGTAGCCAATCACAAAACCCTTTATTAGTAGAATTCGTGTATGAAAACACGTTGGTAGGAACATTTCCACCATTAACCTTTTACACCGGTTTATATTTTTGTTTTATAGACTTCTTTAAACCAACCAACAAAAGCGTTCTGTTTGAAGCATGATTGACCTAAATAAAAGGCTTTCGCTCTCGAAAAATTTAAAAATTACTTAAAATTCATCATATGATGCAAAATTGAATAAAATAATAATGGTCCATATAGGGGGGAAACTCAAAATTGTTTTTTTTAGTTCATTTCGGCAAAGTATTTTACATAATAACTTTTAAAAGATGAAACGCTTAGTGTGATATACATGTTATCAAGAAGTTTTCAATGTATAAATACATATAAAACAGACCCGACGTCAGTAAACTTTTTTCTTTTATGCAATCCCGGTTTAGAAGCCCTTCTTTCCTGTATTTTAAACGTTTTTCCCCGTGGGCTGTGGAAAAGAGACACACGCCATTTGTGGTGGGGCACCCATGAATATAAGACCGCGATAATCTCGACGGGGCTGGCCATAACAAACGGGGGACACGCTACCGCCCACCGCGGGGTTTTAAAATGTCCCCGAGAAAAGCCCCCAAAGTTTCTCGGGGGGCAGCTTGATGTTTGACGTCACCAGTATTGTTTTCGGCCATATTGATTAACGTAAGGGGTTGTGATTCTAGTTACAAACATATTTTTATTGGTGTAAGATAAGGATTGGATTTTCAGAAAGTGGGTAATCGTAGAAAATATTTTATATCCCAACTGTCTCAAATGTAACAATTACTACTATATATTTAAACAATCAAGAGTTTCATGACTACTTTTTTGGTAGACCGAGTAAGTGTAGCCAAATAATTATAAATTACCTTGAAACACCAACCTGACGAGGAAGAAGACGACAAACAATAACATCCAGTACCTTTATAAAGTGGTCCACAGCGGCACGAAAAAGTTGGGGGGTTTTTCAAGTATTTAGTAAAATTTGTTACACGGTCTATCCGAAAAGTAGTCATGCATTATATAACCCAAAAAATTCCAAAAACCTAAGAGTTTCGTTTTTGTCTTATAATAATGATACGTTTTCAATAAAATATTTAGCAAGTGTAAACGGCTTCGTTCTCCTCGACGTCTGCTCGGCAGGGGGTTTTTAGGGGAAAGGAATTATATTGACATTTCAATTTTAAACCCGTCCTCCCCGGATGGGCCGAAAGGAGTGGGCCCTACGTAAACCCTAGGTACCGGGTTTCCCCTCCTCCTTCTGTTCATACTTCATCCTCATATATCACCACCATCGTCTCGAATAGCCAAAGCATTATATGAGACGTTCAGAAAATACAACCAATCAAACCGTAATTGGCCGGGAAAGTATAATGATTAAAAGTTAAATGTAAACATGTAAAATGACGTTCATAGGGTAGGTATAGAAGAAGAATGGATTTGGGTATTTAACACAACTTTGTGATGGTAGTTTGCCTATTGCGGGTTTTACCCTTTGAAGAAAGTCGGTAACAAGCAACGTCATATTAGTGATAAGAGTGGTGAAGTTAACCTTTAGAACAAACCTGAGTGCTTTAGTTTTAGAATACATAAACCAAAAAGCGAATGTGTGGGTTTTATCAAACGGCATGAGTATAGGGGGTTAGGTTGACTTTTATTTAGGCATATCTTAGAGATGAGTCACACTTCTAAAGATTGGGCTTAATAACGGTGTACAAAAAAAATTGGCGTTGATTAAGTACTTCGCTACTCATGGCATTTCACGTCGTTTTAAATTGTTGACAAGCTTAAGGGTGTAATTAAAATAACAGAGGAAGTTTTGTAATAAGCTAGAAAGAAAATATCAAACGCATTACTGCGTACAAACATTGCTTCTGAATAAACTTATGACGTAAATATGCCACCATGCACATACTTATTCAAAGAAACGCGAACTGTGTTAATGCGATACTTTTTTATCCATTAGTGGATCACAATTAAGAGCAATGCATACTATTTTCATCCACTAGCCCTAGACCAACAATTAATAGCAATAACAATTCCATTATTGGCCTTCTCATGAGTACATAATTGTTGTAATCTAGAACAGTTGTTACAAGACTTATCAAATAATAGCGTATCGCGTGAATTCAGTACTTTCAAGGAACGCCGATAAATAATGCGCTCACGCGACTGTACAGTTTCTCAACCCCTAGTGACTTATCTTACGTTGAACGGTCTTCTATTAAGAGTGCGTCACGTTGCAGAGTACCGACCCCAAACAACCACCACCGGAATGAATGAATAATTAATTGTGCAAAATTTCGGTCAGTAGTGGTAGTATCATAAAGATGTGATAAGCTACGTAGGCCGGCTCATTTGCATGTTATATGTGTTTTAAGGGACTTTTTTCTCGATACATCGTATTGAAGGGGAATTCTTGATTTTTCGTGTTAGATTGAAGGTTATAGAATAATTTACCTTTGTGAATTGGATTTGTAACTCAACACTTCAAACTGCATAACTCACAAGATTTTATCTCAACAGTTTTATAAACGGTCATTAGAATACGTATATTACAAGTGTAGTTTCAACAAATCCCTATTAATTTGCCCTACTAAGCATGCCGTCAAAGGTAACTCATGCATAACATCATTACTCTGATTCGGGAGGTCATAGTTTGAATCCCGCCACCGGCAATCCTGACTAAATGTTTTTCCGGGGTTTTCTTGTCTTTAAGTCGAATGCCCTCGGACGTTACCATTGTAATAACCCTCACACCCTTAACCTATTTAGTTACCTAAAGAGGGTCACACCGGGTGTAAAACTTATGTGTGTACCCTACAGCGGGCATTTTTACGAAAAAATTTCTATAGACATGTCCACCTATGCCTGATCAATAAGACAATAGAGAAGATGAATGTGGATTAAAATAAATCTACACATTTGTGTCTGTCAGTATTTGTTTAAAATACCACTATCACTCCTCACGTCGATGAAATTTGTAAAAAATCCAGAACGATAGTTTACATTTTTTCAAACATGAATTTTACTATTTAACAGGCTTTCATCGTGAATTGAAAATAATTGTTAACATAGCATGTAGGAATGAATATCAGAATGCTTAAAATCATCCTTGACATTCATTTTTAGTTAAGATATTTTTTGTCAAAAAATTTATGTTGCATAATAGGCGCAATTATTTTGTAACTATTCGTTAGATATAAATTATTAGTAATTAATTTACACGATAATCTTTACTAAATATTACTTTATAATCCTTATATTAATATATCGGACAGCACGTTTTTGCTAAAAGCTTGTCGAATACGCGCGAACCTCCATTCGTTTATTGTGTGAATGATAATCAATGTAATAATTTAACATTTCGTGATCCCAAAAGGTCAAAGTTTTGACACTTTATCAAGCTGGCGTTTTTTTGATACCTATTTTTGATCACTCTTGTATTTTGGAAAAATTACAATAATTTTTACCGACATTATCGTGTGATAATTTTAGTCATCTTTTCGATCGTCAATAGTTTATATTTTTTAATTGTGCATCACTATTAATTTAGTACCATTAAAAACACACTCCATTATTCATCAATATTCTCCCCACCCTCGGATCATACTGTCGATTCCTATGTGCAAGGACATAGGTCTATTTTAATATGTTCATGGTCGTTCTGTTTTTTTTTTTATTTAATTTAGAAAATATGTTTGTTCTACCATCAGTTTGAGAGAATTTCTTAAAAAGAGTCGAAACATTAATTTTAAGAACATTTTGGAATAACGTATTGTCTCAATTTTATCCTTTATATTTACAATCTTGTTTCTAAAGTCACTTTTTTGCGCATTTGCCTCAACCGTAGTGTACTCAAATTATGCATACCTCTGTATTTGCGTTTACATATTAACATTGTACTGGTCGCTACTAGAGCAAACATGTATTTTTACACACACGCTTTCATTTTACTCTCACGCACGCAATAACACACAGCAATCTGTGCTACAAACGCTACCGATGAAAATGGCACTCATATTGATTAAACCATTACAATTACCTTTGTTCTACTGAATTATTCTGCGAAAACAATATAAAAACCTACCTTGTATTACGAGCTACCAACTTATGATCGTGATTAAATGTTAAACGGCTGCATTTTATGTAGTAGACCTCATATCAGAGTGTGTTATCTATGTGCTATTAGGCCTAGGCCATGTTGTGTCGAGCTCTGGACGGAAGTATTAATAAATAATGTGGCCCGTTGTTTTCGAGTTACAACTACACCAGTAATACAAACATTGAAGCGACGTTGTTAATTATGGTTTGATGAGTTGATTGATACAGCTGTGTTGCGTGGTGGTGGGCCTGTTTAGGTGTAAAGGGGATGGGTGAAGCTTCCTTTTCTGAGTACTTTTATCGAGCGTACCTTGTTGGTTTGATCCGTTACAATGCGGTTTAGAGTAAATAAAAGGGTTTCAGTGTAGTGGGGTTTTATTAAAGAACGGGAATTTTAAAAAAATCGTTTTTTAACTA
>JAMZAV010013361.1:0-16529 GCA_024449915.1 Sweltsa coloradensis | reverse complement strand
ATGCTCGTTCACACAATCACGTGCTCCAGTCATCAATCATGTTGCCTGGTCCCACTGAGACGTGCTGGGCAGTAATGATAGGTACAACAACCTAGCATTACGCGAGTCAAAGACAGACGGCGCGACGTAATGTCTGATACCTGATTGCTTCTGTTGTGCAGAGAGAGGATGATTGAGCCGCCATGCTGAGTCTAAGTGCAGGGAGTTCAGGGGAGGGGGCATTTGAGAGGGACAGAGTTTGGAAGTTTTTTATTCTTAAGCCTATCAATTTTATTTGGTGCAAGGGCGCGGCAACGGTAAGGTCGTAATGCTTTTTTTTTTTTGGGGGGGGGGGGGGGTTTGGATTAAGGAAGCTTCAACCGTTAGGTCATAATGCACCACTCTAGCCTAGGGGGTAAGGGGAGGGAGGGGGTTTCTGACGTCTCAGTCGTCTTTGTCATCGTTCGTTGTGTCATTGTCATTGTCAAGGGAAAAGGAGGTGTCCCCGACGTCGATTGCCAGAGCTCACCTCTAGTTTCAAGGAGAAATATACTCCCCCTATTACTAGCTGATGTTTGCGAGGTGGACTTTTTCTCTTGAATCGCCTTTTACGATTAGCAGAGCCATGCTCTGGGCCAATTCTCCCCCGGGCTCAGACGGGATAGGAACTGTGTTCCTCCAATCAAGAAGGCGATGCACTTACCTGCCCATCCGACCACCGCTTTGCATAGGTACTATGTAGAACCCGACGGGCGAGTAGGAAGGCTGTGGTGACGTCATCTGGTTGTTGTAGCTGGCCAATGGGCGTTGAGGGAATGCGAGACTGGTGGAGATCACTAGAACCAGCACCGCGGCTGTTGATAACGATGCCATGTCGCTCTGTGGACAAACAAACACTAGTGTCAATATCTACACGCCCAATGTTCTGGAGTACACTATTTGCACCGTTGCTCTGTTATTTAATCTAACTCCTTAGTTATACACCAAGGGGAAGACATTCCATTGTGTATGTGACACATACATCACACGACTCGAACTAACTGGGGATTGAACCTGTAACCTTTCATTTGGAGAGCACAATTATTATTAGCATTCTAGACAAAGGAACAGTAACAGTAGGAGGGAAAAAACAAACAATGGACACTTTGAAAGCAGGCGGTACACATTTCAAGCCAATTATGCAGGACTTTGCCGGCCAAATATTTGCTTTAAATAATAAAAAATAAACCTAACTTTTTTAAACTTTGTTAGCATCATCCGTTAGGTCATAATGCTATATTCGCACCTGCGGGATGGAGGGAGGGATTTTTTGTCTCGTGGGACATTTTTTTGGATTATTTAGATTAAGGACGCGTCAACCGTTAGGTCATAATGCACCACTCTAGCCTAAGGGGTGGGGGAGGGGGGACCCGTGCTGGTCAGAACCAGCCACGGGTAGGAGGTGGAAGGGGGGCTTCTCACGTCGCAGTCGTCATCGTCTTTGTCATCGTTCGTTGTGATTGTCATCGTCGCCGGGGGGTCGTCAAGGGAAGGGGGCAAGGTCCCCGACGACGGATTGCCAGAGCTCGCCTCTAGTTTCGGGGAGTAAGATATAGGTTGATTCAGATAAGGTGGCGGTCGCCGAGGGATCGCAGCGCTGTCGTCCACGCACTATGGCCACAGGATCGGCAAAAAGTAAATAAAATAACGTCTCTAAAACTGCTTTCGGAGAAAAACACGACTATTTTAAAGCCAAGCCTTGCCCAATATATCCTAAAAATAAAGTATTTATGAAGTGTACGAATAAAATCAAGACATTTTGATGGTCCTAAACATTGACATCACATCTGGCGAGGTTGGCATTATAAACAGCTGGAACTTTGGACACACCATTACCAACAAGGCAAAAAAATCGTGATTACTGAAAATCATTATTTCGCTAAAATACTGACTCTGTGGGACGAACTACTTTATTCACAGCTTATAAAATGTTGATTTATGTGATAACATATCACGATAACATGACCAAATACGGTAGGCCCTACCTAATGCTAGTTGCGTGTGAAATGTCAACGTTGGCGTCCGTGCTCTCGCTTGACCTTGACGCCCGCCAGCTTATCTGAATCAACCTATACTCCGCTCTTTCTAGCTGATGTTTGCGAAGTGGACTTTTTCTCTCGAATCGCCTTTTAGGATTAACAGAGCCATGCTCTGGGCCAATTCTACGGTTTGGTTTATTTGGATTCAGGACGCGTCAACCGTTAGGTCATAATGCACCACTCTAGCCTAAGGGGGGGTGGGGAGGAGGGGCCCATGCTGGTCAGAACCAGCCACGGGTAAGGGGAGGAAGGGGGGTTTCTCACGTCGCGGTCGTCATCGTCTCTGTCATCGTTCGTTGTGTCATTGTCATCGTCGCCGGGGGGTCGTCAAGGGAAGGGGGGGGCAAGGTCCCCGACGACGATTGCCAGAGTTCGCCTTTAGTTTCGGAGAGTAAGATACTCCACTCTTTCTAGCTGATGTTTGCGAAATGGACTTTTTCTCTTGAATCGCCTTTTACGATTAACAGAGCCGTGCTCTGGGCCAATTCTACCCCGGGCCCAGACGGGGAAATGATATTGAAATTAATTCAATAATAATTGTGAAGGGATGTCCGAGGGATGTTTTAAAGTACTATAGATTAAGCCCTTGCTTTCGCATTATCGACTGAGGAAAGCCTCGGAAAAAGCCATCAGTCAGGATTGCCGGTCTCGACGATATTTGAATCCGAGACCTCCCGAATCAGAGTCTCTCTCTACGCTTAAGTAAATTCACTGTCTGGATGTGGTCATATTTCTCCACTAGCCTGGGGAATGTGGGGAGAAGGGGCTCATGCTGGTCTGAAACAGCTACGGGTAGGGGGAGGAAGGAAAGGGGGTTTCTCACGTCGCGGTCGTCATTGTCTTCGACATGGAAAGAACAACCATACCATACAAAGACGACGTTTGAAACTAGGTTGCTTAACTGGTTAGGTCATATTGCTCCGCCTGTGATGTTGTAAGTAAATGAAATTTGTTTATGTTGTGTTTAATGTTTATATTGTTTTCTTAGTTAAAAAAGAAAAGAAAATTATGGTGAATGATAGTAGGCCTAATAGCAAAACAAAAATATTTTTTTGTTAATAAAAAAATTAATATATTAATTGATATGAATAATTACTTTGAATGAGAATGTTTTTAGTTTTTCGCCGTACTCATATGATTGAAGTTCTTCATATGATTGGGAGAGATCAAATTATTTGTATATGTATCATGTTTAAAAGGTGCATCACATGTGTCACGTCTGGGAACAACCTGTTCTCTGGTTAAGAGATGTCCGTGACGTGAGTTAGACTTATGAAAAGAATATACCTCGAGACGCACTTACTTCATAATGTTAAGAAAACGAACCAGTTGGCTATACTTGTCTAGTTATTGGACCAATCTTATTGAAAGAGTAATACCTCCATGAAAGACAACGTGAGAAACTAGGGCCCTTCTACCGGTTAGGTATTGCGTCACCTTAGCCTAGGGGATGTGGGGAGGAGGGGCCCATGCTGGTCAGAACCAGCCACGGGTAAGGGGAGGAAGGGGAGTTTCTCACGTCGCGGTCGTCGTCGTCGTCGGGGAGATCGTTGAAATGTATTTTATATAAATTAAATTTTGATAAACATATTACTTTGAATGAGTAATTTAGAATGTTTTTCGACTTTATAATATAATAGAAGTTCATCAAACTTTATATGATTGGGAGAGATTAAATAATTGCGTGCACCAGACATTTACGATTAAAGTTACATCCCATCATCGGATCTGGGAACAACCTTTTCTCTTGTTAGGCGATATCCGTGAGTCGACTTTTGTGGAAGATCCTTGATTATCATCACGTTGATGTCCTAATGACCGAAATAAATAAATCAACGAACATGACAAATGAAAGTGTAATTACCGGTCGATTTCCCCATTTACTGCGCATTATGAGATCGTAGATAAGATCTAGGGTAAATTCAACCCGGGTGTGTAGTCACAGAAGTAGGCGAGTGACATGCGAAGCCCTAATACGCACTGACACGCGCGAGCCACAGCTGTCGCGCGTCCCTCAGTTGTTGGCTGTAGCTGGAGAGACGTCGAGAAGTTGCAGGGTGATCTAGAACCGTCTGGAGCCAGCCGAGCGTTGTCAATACTATACAACCATCCAGTGTGTCGCCGAATCGTTGTAGTAACTAGAAAAGTCATCTGGAGAACAGCCAAGACGTTGTCAATACTACAAAAGCCATCCAGTGTGTCGACGAATCGTTGTATAGTTAGGTACTAGAAAAACCTTCTGGAGGACAGTCGAGATGTTTTTAATACAAAAGCCATCCGGAGCAGACCTATAGCCGAAACGTTGTCACTACTGCACACGGCGGAAACTCAACCCTCAACTATGTTCATGACTATGATAATCGTACTCTTGTCGGTTCTGTGTGGGTTTGTGGTCATCATTACCATGGTCACGTGGTATCTACTGCGAAGATGTTACAATGTGGAGGCCGCTCTAACGTCTTCGTTGTCGGTTTTATTCGGACAATCAGGGTAAGTTCCATGTTGGATCGGCTACTGTGACTCGGTGTAGATTCACACTATCGTATCGTTCATTACACCCTGACGTTGCCGTCTTGCGGGCTCGGAGCCACAGTCACCACGTCTAGGCCAAGTCCGGCATTAAATGGGTTCGACCATATTTTAATGGATATTTCTTTATTATAATAAAACAGTTACTTAAACATTCGTAAATAATTAGAAGTAAAATGAAATCTGTAAAATGAAAAGCAATAAATTATGACGTTCACAAACAGCAGTTGCCAAAAGAGAGATAGAACGACCAACCCATGAAAACTTTCTATTGTGATTTTTATGTAAATAATTATTTCATACATCACGTTAGCAAAGAGTGACGTTTTATGATAACTCTACTGGAGCTGGAGGCGAACGAAAATAAAATCAATATATAATAATATATTTGTGTTAATTATAATTACAAAAGAAACATACCTAATAAAAACTCAAACTAAAATATGGTTGAAAGTGGAGACCGAGATAAACTCTGACGGTATAACAAGCGTGGATCTACTTTGACAGATCCGTGTGGACGAGTGGATAACAAGCGTGGATCTACTTTGACAGATCCGTGTGGACGAATGGACCCATCATAAAATATATGTATATTTCGTAACAGTGTTATACATTTCGTCTGATATGTTACATGCATGAGTTCCAACACGGATGGGACAAGGTAGTCTCTTGAGATAAGTGATGGTAAGTGTTTGGGCGGCAAAACATTTTCAGAAACAGTGATTGAAATGTGTGGTTTTGTGGTGAGTCGGTTGGTGATGCGTAAAATTGAACCGTTCAGTACATAGATGTAAACATTATTATGCTGGGTTTTTCCTATTACTTCATAAAAACGCGATTCCTTTTTTTTTTACTTGGAACAATTTGAAACAGGTGAACTTATGAATGCATTTTTTTACTTCACCTTTTCAACAATATGTGAATTCTGTTTCTATAATAATCGTGATAGGCCCTACAATGTACAATGTAGTATGTACGTGATAATTAATTAATTTCTGTATTTTAGGTAAATATGAAACATGGAATGTTCAGTGGTTTTGTATGATGTTTTAGTAATAAACGGCAATTTTGAATTAAGTCTATAAATTTGTGCCACTTTTATTAGACGAGTGAGCGCAGAAAACGAAGTCTACAATTCAGGATAAATTGCGCTTATTCTGGCCCTGTCTTTGTGAGTGACTGACTGACTGACTGTGTAAAAGCCGAAAATCAGCGGAATCGCTGAACCTATTGACCTGAAATTTTAAAAAGACATCCGGTACAAGTTTACTGAGAACTGTTAACAAAATAAGCAACATCCGTGGCGATTTAAACATACAAGAAATAATAAATTTAAAATAGTCTGAACATGTGTTGGATACAATTTAACGACAATGGTTTTGTTCTTCATGAAGTCATTTTTATCGAATCAAGTTTGTCAGGCCGTGATGGCATCAGTTTATAAAAGAAAAGAAAATGATAGAGATGATGATAGTAATAACAAAAGAAAAAATATTTATTTACATAAAAAGTGAAATGTGTTGGATGTGAATAAGATTTGGTTAAATAAATTACTTTTAATGGCTGATATGAGGGGAGAGTGAAGTTAGCTAGGAAGCCTAAGCCTACAGCCCATCACAATATCGTGTGCTTCTATTCAGCAGGTATTTGGTTGGTTCAAGGGCGCATCAACCGGTTGGCCTTGTTGCTCCATGAGATATACACATCCAGCCACAGAAGTGTTCCTCGTTGCTGTCATTGTTGTCGGGGTGGTCGTCAAGAGGAGGAGGATCGGGGTGGTCCCACTCGACGACTCTTCAGGATTTGTATTCATTAAGTTTAAGGGCGCGTCAACCGTTACGTCATAATGCACCTCTCTAGCCTAGAAGAGCTGGGGAGGAAAGTCCCATGCTGGTCAGAACCAGCCACGTGTCGGAGGAAGAAAAAGGATATTTTCACTGCTTTCATATTCTCTAGCCTAGGAGTCAATAAGTTATAAACTATGCCAATTAAAATGGCCGCGAATGTAGGCTACTTGTTTGCCGGCTGCCTCCCACACGGAAATCAGCCCAGGTGATTGAACCCCTCGCGTCGTGATCCCATGCACACCTAGATACAGATCTGAACATCGCCGTTTAACTATCAACCATGCCGTGCATGGTCGGCCGCACGATCGCACCCCGCATGCCACCCGCTGAGTTGCATTAGTGTGAGTAGATCAGTGTTGATGAGTGATGACAAAATAGACAAGAAGGATCGGATGCGACGTCGGCTGGTTATAGCTGTCATCTTATTGATCGTAATATTTTTTGTTTGTTGAGTTTGAGTCAACCGTTAGGTCATAATGTACCACTCTAGCATAGGGGATATGAGGAGGAGGAGGAGCCCATGCTGGACAGAACCAGCCACGAGTAAGGGTGGAAGGGGGGTTTCTCACGTCGTGGTCGTCATCGTCTTTGTCATCGTTCGTTGTGTCAATGTCATCGTCGTCGGGGAGGTCGTCAGGGAAGAGGGAGGTGTCCCCGACGACGACTGCCATAGCTCGCCTCTAGTTTCGGGGAGTAATATACTCCCTTCTTCCTAGCTGATGTTTGCGAGGTGGACCTTTTCTCTTGAATCGCCTTTTACGATTAGCAGAGCCATGCTCTGGGCAATTCTACCCCGGGCCAAAACGGGATCCGAAGAATGAGAACGACGTAAGAAACTAGGGCGCTTCAACCGGTTAGGTCATATTGCGCTGTCTGTGATAGTGAAATTTGATGAGATGAATTAATGGTGTTCAAAGATTATATTGTTTCATAAGTGTATAAATTACAAAATAAAATGATGATGATGAACGTAATACCAAAACAAATATAAATAAAAAATAAAAAATAAAAAAATACATCAACTGCTACCTCGCTCTCGTACACATCGCACACAATCCAAGTTGTAAAGTCGAAATGTAAAAATCATCCTTCATTACACACTTTAAATATTTTGTCTTTTTCAACTATACTCCACTTAAATAACAGTTTTATAGTTTATTGCTTTCACGACTAAAATGTTTATTATGAAACTAGGTTTTCAGAAGGACATTTAGATGCAATTAACACAATCTATCATGATCATCTATCAAACAAATGTAATTAGGCACAACATACTAGGGCACATGAATAAATGATCACACAATGATAGGGTTTGTTTTGTATTGTATGTATAATGGATGTGGGTTAACTGTATCACCTGTCTCATTACTAGTGCAGGATGTGAAGTTGGATTCGTTTCCGCATTGTCTCAACATGATGGACATATATCTACAGTTTGATTTTTTTTGCATTTTTTTTGGTATTGTAAAGATAGGTCATAGTGCATTACCCTAGCCTATTTGGGATGTGGGAAGGATATAGACCCGTGCTGGACAGTCCAGCCACAGGTAATGGTGATGGGGGGGGGGTGGTGGGAGTCACGGACGACAAGGAATCACGCATTGCACGGTAGTAGTAAGGTTTTGTTTGTGGGATGAGCCATGCTCTGGTCAAATTCTACTCTTGTCCAGACGAAGTGAAGATTTTTTATTTGTTTTGTTTTTGTTTTGGATTAAGGACGCGTCAACCGTGAGGTCATAATGCACCACTCTAACCTGGGGGGGGGGGGGGGAGGTTGGGCCCATTCTGGTCAGAACCAGCCACGGGTAAGAGGGAGGAAGGGGCGTTTCTCACGTCGCGGTCGTCATTGTCGTTGTCATCGTTCGTGGTGTCATTGTCGTCATCGTCGTCGAGGGGTCGTCAAGGGAAGGGGGAAAGGTCTACGACGACGATTGATGAGCTCGCCTTTTGCTTTGGGGAATATAATACTCCCAAACAAACTAGACTATGATTAATTTTGTGAGATAATCTTCGCTTACTTTTAGCATTTATGGTTAGAAAAATGCTCTGCGACAAATTGAAGCAGATCAAATTTAAATTAAAGTTGAAGTCAAATTGTCAACGTAAGAAACAATTAAGGGTGCGTCAACCGGGTAGGTCATATTGTGGCGCCCATGATATTGTAAGTTAATTAATTTTGGTTTCTTAATTTGTAACTTTATTTATAATTTTATAATTTTAGTATAATTTTAATAACTCTGGTGTAAATTGGTTTAGGGCGCGTTCACCGTAAGGTTCCAATATTCTAGTATTGCGATACTTTAAACTATGGAGAAATCAGTCATATTGTGCCGCTTATGAAGTACATAAGTATTCAATTGATGATTTTTGTTTTGTTTTTGAAGAATATTTTTAAAACTTCATTTGGCGGAAGGAATTTGTACCGTGAGGTTTTTGGATTATTTGGATTAAGGACGCGTCAACCGTTAGGTCATAATACACCACTGTAGTATAGGGGATATGGGGGTGAGGGGCCCTGCTGGTCAGAACCAGCCACGGGTAGGGGGAGGAAGTGGGGTTTCTCACGTCGCAGTCGTCATTGTCTTTGTCATCGTTCGTTGTGTCTTTGTCATCGTCGCCGGGGGGTCGTCAAAGGGAAGGCGCGGCAAGGCTCCCTGACGGAGATAGCCCCAAGAGCTCGTTTGCGTACTTTTCTCTGAAGTGAGTAAATAATTCTACCCTTCAAACTATCTTGATGTTTGCGAGGTGGACTTTGTCTCTTTCCTCGCCTTTTACGATTAGCAAAGCATCAGGTCATGGTGCACTACGCCTCGGTGATGTATAGAGAAATTACCCATGCTGGACAGATCCAGCCATAGGCGGGGGAGAAAACATTAATCCCATCAATAAGAGGTTTATCGTCGGCTAGGTAGAAGAGTAAGACCTGACGTAATTGTCTGTTTTCTAGCCTACGTTCAGCAGTGACATTCTCCGGTTCAAGCTCTACCCCGGGCATAGACGGGAGTTCGTTCCACCTTAAATCACAGACTTTCTTGAAAAATGCAAATCAACTTTAAAAAAAAAATTATTCTCAGTTAAGTAGACTGTTGACCAGTCCCTGGAGGCAATTGTTCACTTTTCCTCTCGATGGAGACTTGAGAATTATTCAGGTTTAACCCAAGTTCACAACAGTCTGTTGTTATTCTAGGTGCCCTAGGCTCACAACAACTCAGCGATAATTAATTCCGAGATTCCTTTACTTCGCAGAGAATGATTCTTCTTCTACTGTGCAACATTACTGACGGATTTTTCATTTTAAACACAGCTGCCCTAAACAATAATCACATTCAATTACCAGTACAAATATTAACTCACACAGCAAACATTTTAAATGAGATTAATTACTATTAAACAACCTTGGGACGTGGTTGGGGGGAGTGTGGGTGACCGCTGTGCCCTGAGACTCACGTATACCGCTGGTTAGAGCAGATGGAGGGTACGAGAGCTAGTGTAACGGCTTCGTTCTCTTTGACGTCTGCTCGGCAGTCTAAGTTAGTGGAGGAAAGATTTTTTGGTTTTGGTTTATTTGGATTAAGGACGCGTCAACCGTTAGGTCATAATGCACCACTCTAGCCTAGGGGGGGGGGGGGGGGGGGGGCCCATGCTGGTCAGAACCAGCCACGACCTGTGACTGTCTATCTTACACCGTTCTTTCGTGTGGGACGTAAAGCCGTTGGTCCCCTTGGTAATTTTCGAAAGGAACAGGCTACGTGCCGGTACCGAGTTTTCCCTCCTCCCTTCATTTCATACTTCATCCTCTTCTTCCACCACTCATCGTCTCGAATAGCATGGTGTATTAATATGAGACGTAAAGCAATATCAAATCAAATCAAATTATTTACAAGAGTATAATAAGACTTAAAAAGTTCAACTAATTTCATTTTTTGTAATTTGGTAGTCTGATTTGATTTATTGTTTGGTCATATTGGACTTTTGTTTAAAGTTAACACTGATTTAAGAGCGCATCACGCGTTTTGGGAGGAAATGGAGGGTTGTTACGTAGCGGTCGTCTATGTTTTTCTCATCGTTTGTGGCGTCAATGTCGTCGTCGTCGGGGAGGTCGTCGAAGGGGAAGGGGAAGTGTCCCCGACGACGATTGCTTGCAAACTTCCTTGCATACTACCTGTTGCTTTTTGCGGGGGGTTTGATTTCCTAAATTTGATAGGGCTTAAAAGGGGACACTGAGCTTGGCCCAACTCAAATACGCGCACTCAGGAGTTGATGATTTCTGCTGAACGGTTTGTAATAAAAAATCATTACCAAATTTTGCATGAAAGTTAAGAAAGTAATTTTATATTGATGTCCGCAATTTTTTTTGCTAAAATAAGCCATATAGATCCATTTCGAGACATTTTAATTCCAAAACGTAAAAAAATGGGAAACCCTGAACGGATTCCAATTCTTTAAATTTGCACCTAACCGTTTATCTTACGATAAAACCAAATTAATCTATGAGTTCACATTTATTTACACGTTGATATCCAGTATGCAAATATGAGTTTAAAAAATCTTTTCATTTGGAATAAAATCCCGAAGTTGACAAAAATGGAGTAAATTTCGGTGATTTCACTAATTTTTAATTCAAAATCAATGAATTAATTTAGGAATACGCCTACTGGATAGCATAGATTTATTCTTTAAACGTTAGTGTGAAATTTGATAAGGGTGTTATGAACCGTTTACGCGGAAAAAAACAAAAAGCTGAGCGCCTGCAATCGTCTCCGCGCCAGCCTCAGCTTCTCCTCTTTACTTCAAGAGTTCGACGGTCGTTCACTGACTGTAAAGTAAGATTTGTATCTAAGAATTGTCAAGTCTAACCAATTCCAAGAATTATTTATTAATCCAAAACCGTCCACTGCCACATTTTTAATTTGACGACGACGTGAGAAACTAGGGCGCTTCAACTGGTTAGGTTATATTGCTTCGCCTGTGATATTGAAAGTGAATAAAATGACAGTGGTGTGTTTGATGATTATTTTTCTTTCTAAGTGTAAATATAAGAAAAGAAAATGATGGTGCTGATAGTATTAGCATTACAAAAGTTATTTATTTTTTGGTTTATTTGGATTAAGGACGCGTCAACCGTTAGGTCATAATGCACCACTCTAGCCTAGGGGATATGGGGAGGAGGGGCCCATGCTGTCAGAACCAGCCACGGGTAAGGGGAGCAATGGGGGCCCAGACGGGTCCGACCAATCACCAATCATTAAGATATTTCAGCGTTCAACAGTAACTGATCTGGTGACGTCTTACCTCCATGTGTGAACCTTGCTTGAAGGTCCATACGCGCATACACGCACACGCACACGCACACGCACACGCACACGCATATTCAACCTGTCTCATGCCTGCGTTCGTGTTAGCTCATCTCTCTTGGTAATGAAGACGTGAAAGCAACACCGAGGATAATGACGTAACAATCACCGCCTTTGTAAGTTGCGCGTGATTGAGTTGCGTGAATACAAGGAAGAATGTTTAGAGTGCAGTGGCTTTAGCTACGCGCTTCGTGCAGCTCTCATGGTCGTCATGCAGACATCACTCATTGGCTAGTGTATATAACTTATACATCTGTTACCAAACAGTAATCGCATGTTTAAAATTATTTATTTTTATGGGCGCGTCAACCGTTAGGTCACTCTAGCCCATATAGTGTGGGGAGGAAAGACTTTTTCGCTAGAAAGATCGTAGGCATACCTTAAAAAAACGCAAGAAAGACGACGTAAAAAACTAGGGCGCTTCAACCAGTTAGGTCATACAGCTTCGCCTTGATATTAAAAATAATTAGTAAGTTAAGTTTATTTGGATTAAGGGCGCGTCAATTGTTAGGTCATAATGCACCACTCTAGCCTAGGGGGGGGGGGAGGGGGGATTCTCACGTCGCGGTCGTCATCGTCTTTGTCATCGTTCGTTGTGTCATTGTCATCGACGTCGGGGAGGTCGTCAAGGGAAGGAGGCAAGGTCCCCGACGACGATTGCCAGAGCTCGCCTCTAGTTTCGGGGGGAATATACTAATAACGTGATGATGGCGAGGTGGACTTTTTCTCGTGAATCGTATTTTACGATTAATAGAGCCATTCTCTGGGCTAATTCAGTAATTCTACCCCGGGCCCAGACGGGGAAATAGGGGAAGGAAGCGGCTGTTCTCACGTCGTAGTCGTCAACTTCATAGTCATCGTTCATGTTGTCATGGTTGTCGTCGTCGGGGAGGTCGTCAAGGGCTTGGGGAGAGGTCCCAGTCGGCGAGAGCCAGCCACAGCTCCTCTAGTTTCGGAGAAGAAAATATACTTCCATACTTACTGTTGGCGATGTTTCGTAATGGAATTCGTCTGTGGGGGGGGGGGGGGGGGGGGGGTTTAGTTTATTGGATTAAGGACGCGTCAACCGTAAGGTCATAATGCACCACTCTAGCCTAAGGGGGGTGGGAAGGAGGAGCACATGCTGGTTAGAACCAGCCACGGGTAGGGGGAGGAAGAGGGGCTTTCCCACGTCACGGCCTCATCGTCTTTATCATAGTTCGTTGTGTCATTGTAATTGTCGCCGGGGGGTCGTCAAGGGAAGGGGTCAAGGTCCCCGACGACGATTGCCAGAGCTCGCCTCTAGTTTGGGGAGTAAGATACTCCTCTCTTACTAGCTGATGTTAGCGAGGTGGACTTTTCTCTTGAATCGCCTTTTACGATTAGCAGAGCCACGCTCTGGGCCAATTCTACCCGGCCTAGGGGGGGCACTTTTTAATGTATACGTCGTTTTGTAACAATTTTGACCTGCACGTTCTGATGTATTAAAGTTATAAACAAAATGTAATAACTATTAGTCCAACTAACTAACTTATTTCTTTATCACTTAGTTATTGAGTGTTTTTGGTCCTCGAGGAGGTTTAGTGGTCGCCTCTTACGGGTTCGCCACCCACTTGATCTCGCCCGCCTAAAACAAGACGAAGGCCGGCCAGTGTTCTGTAGTCGTAGGCCTAGGCTCGGCCGGGTGAACGCTCGGGCTGGCAGAGCTCGACCCGCCCAGGCCGTTAGTATTGTTGTGATCGAGTTCAAGTCGAAGATCAAGACCTATTAAGGTTTCATTTACCGTCTAGCGCTGCAATTGATTCAACTTGTAATATTGTTACTACTTTAGCTTTCGCTTGAACACGTGAACAACTAGGGCGGTCAACCGGTTAGGTCATATTGCGCCTCCTGTGATAATGTAGTTTATAACTTAGTTTATAACTATATATTTTCCAAAGGGAGGAACGTAAGTGGTTGACGCGGGAGACGCGGGGATGAAACAGGCTTGTGCTGGTCAGAAACCAGCCACAAGCAAAAGGGAGGCATATGGTAGTAGGTGGCGGGCAAGGGGTCCGGGGCGGTATCATGGCGGGGTGGTCGGGGGTGCTGTGGTCTGTGCGAAATCAGGCCGGGCTCAGGCAAAAGGACAGTGGGAAAGGGAGGGTACGGGGAGGGCAGAGGTTGGTAGTTTCCCCACGTCGTGGTCGTCTTCGTCTGTGTCATCGTCCGTGTTGTCATTGTCGTCGTCGTCGGGGAGGTTGTCTAGAGGAAGGGAATGTTCCCCGACGACGACCGCCAGAGCTCGTCTCTAGATTCGGGGAGTGTGTGTACTACCCTTCTTACTAGATGATGTTTGCAAGGTTGACTTTTCTCTTGAATCGCCTTGTACGATTGTCGATTAGTAGAGCCATGCTCTGGGCCAATTCTACCTCGGGCCCAGACGGGGAGATCCGTGTGGGACTTTTATGGTCCACACAAGTTTTATAATTCGATAACAAAGACTCTCTCTACGGTTAGAATTCAGGCTGATCAATGACCTTTATTGGCAATCTAACTCTTGGCGTGTGGTATTCTGCGCGTTATGGGTGCGTCAGTATAATTCACATTAGCATTATAGTCATTACGTCCATCATCCACATGATCCGGAGTAGACTAGACTCAGGAATTCTCTCGGATTTCGGTGAAAGACTTGTGGAGACTTCACGGATTAGGCATATTTTATGTAAATCCTGAGCCGAGGTATAAACAAGGGCGCGTTAATGAACAGCACGGCACGTGTTGAAGCCTGGGGCGGGATGCCTGCGCAGTTTACACGCGTGCGTGCGTGCGTGCGTGCGTGCGTGCGTGATGAACAATAATTTAAAGGCAAGACGACGACGACGTGAGAAACTAGAGCGCTTCAACCGTTTAGGTCATATTGCGCCGCCTGTGATAATAAAAGTTGATGAGATGAGTTGATTTTTTGTTGTTGTTTATTAGGATTAAGGACGCGTCAACCGTTAGGTCATAATGCACCACTCTAGCCTAGGGGGGCGGGGCGGTAGGAGGGGCCCATGCTGGTCAGAGCCAGCCACGGGTAAGGGGAGGAAAGGGGGTTCTCACGTCGCGGTCGTCATTGTCATCGTCATCGTGCGTGGTGTCATTGTCGTCATCGTCGTCGAGGGGTCGTCAAGGGAAGGGGGCAAGGTCCCCGACGACGATATGTACGAAATGAAAATAGATTAATACGTATTTAGAGTATACACCCTCAGTCACGGTCTTCAGTGACGGACATTAAATATAAAGCAGACCAAGCCAATTCTGTACACGACGACACTATCAACGAGTGATTTGGTTTATATGGATTAAAAGCGCGTCAACCGTTAGGTCATAATGCGCCACTCTAGTCTATACTCTAGGGGATATCGGGATGAGGGGCCCATCTGGTCAGAACCAGCCACGTGTGGTCGTCTACTGTGGTGGGGTTAGACAGGCCCGTGCTGGACATAGCCACGGACGCGCAGGAGGAAAGGAGGTTAGCATCGCAACCACGCAATGTATAACTTCATGTTTTTGCCAGGGTGTGAGATGGAACTTTACCTTAGACGAGTTTATGATTTCATATAGCTTTGGGCAAAAGTCTGTATGCTAATTCTGCCAGTTTGTTGTTTCGCTGGCCAACACTTAGCTGCTCCCTTTATAGTTATAGCTTTGTCAGGCTACTAACTTCCCGTCGTCGGGGAGGTCGTCAAGGGAAGGGGTCGAGTTGTCCCTGACGACGATTGCCATAGATCGCCTCTAGTTTCGGGGAGTAAGATACTCTCCTCATACTTAGATCTATGCTATGTTTGGGAGGTGGACTTTTTCTCTTGAATCTTTATATAATCAGATGTACATAGATCGTATTTTACAATTGCGTTTAATTGAGTTCCTCGTGAATTCTGTGTCTATGTGGTTTGGTCCAAATAACCAAACAAAGTACTCCACCACCCCCCGCTAATAGCCAACGTTCTGTATAACCAGCATGCTGTATAGTGTGCTTCAGTGAGCAACAAACATTCAAGAAGCGACGATGACAACGTGAGAATCTAGGGCTCTTCAACCGGTTAGGTCATATTGCGTCGCATGTAGTATTCTTGATTAGTGCAATTAGTGAATAATGTTATTGATTAATATATTGTTTTCTGTAAGTTTTAAAAGAAAAGAAAATAATGATGAGAGTAGTAGAAAAATTAAAATAATTTATTTAAATAAAAAAGAATGCATTTGATGTGAACTAAATTTTGTTGTTGAATAAAAACCTTTTCTCTTGAGGTACCACTCTAGCCTATCTAGGGGATATGAAGAGAAGGGGCCAATGCTGGTCAGAACCAGCCACGGGTAAGGGAAAAAAGGGGGATTCTCACGTCGCAGGCATTGTTTTTTCATCGTTCGTGGGTTCATTGTCGTCATCGTCGTCGAGGGGTCGTGAAGGGAAGGGGGCAAGGTCCCCGACGACGATTTCCAGAGCTCGCCTCTAGATTCGGGGAGTAATATACTACCCTTCTAACTACCTAATGTTAGTGAGGTGGACTTTTCCTCTTGAGTCGCCTTTTGCGATTAGCAGAGCCATGCTCTGGGCCAATTCTACCCCGGGCTCAGACGTGGAGAAATATCCTGGGGTCAAATTTGAAACTTCACTTCGTCAATCACAAGCTCCACCTATGAGTGTTGTTACTACAGGCGACCTCGTAGCCAGGAACAACACCACACAGCATAGAAGTAACTCGTTGTTCTGTTAGCAAGGAACAACACCACAGGGA
>JAMZAV010013360.1:0-16158 GCA_024449915.1 Sweltsa coloradensis | reverse complement strand
CCGGGAAGGGGGGGTTTAGGTGACGAAGGGGAAAAAATGATAGACTAGCCTAGTAAATAATGAAAAAAGGGGGGGTCGATAGTGATGAAAAAAGTAAATGAGATACAACAACATACGTAATGCACACGAAAATAAAATTAAATACCCCTTTAAAAGACTGTGAACTGCAGTGAACTGTGTGAGATAAGTAAATGTCACCGTCACAAAGTGACCTCTAAGAATAATTATTGCACTCAAGGCAACATTTAGGAAAATATGCACAGAAAATACGCTGGCAACAGGCAACAGAAAGAACGTATGCACTCTATGGATGTTCGATTGCAACAGAGACGAGCCAACGACCTGTCTAGGTCAGGTTTAAAATCAGAGATAAGATAAGAAAGAGGGGTACGAGGGGAGTGAAATCTAAATACTACGTGAAACAAGAGTGGGCTAATACTGGCGCGAACAGTTATTATTTACTAACAATTCAGAAATTAAAAAAGTCCGCCCCAACCGGGATTCGAACCACTGATCTCCCGCATTCCAGACAGGCGTCTTAACCACTAGACCATCAGAACGGGTAGATTTTAAGCTCTCTCGATTCCCGGTTGGGGCGGACTTTTATAATTTCTGAATTGTAGTAAATAATAAATAAATACATGTTTTAATTTTCTTTTACTGATAATCTATTATAGTATACTCAAAACTTGTAATTCAGCTTACATCCAGGTGTATAGTATTAAGATTAATGAAACTAATTGAAACATCAATTTGTAACAAAGAACAGTTTTGGGTATTTAAATGCATCTTAACACAACACGTTGTACAACCTGCAGCCAAGTTCTAAAAGACTCTCAAGCCTCTCTTAAGTATTGATGTCAAAATATTGACAAAGTATTATAAATTTTAAAATTATGTCCTGTTTTCTGTTTTTTCTTGTTTCTGCCTGTCAAATACTCCCTTAGTTACAAACTAACTTACTAACTGTTTGCGAGAAGGACTTTGGCTCTGATCTCGCCTTGTACGATCGGTAGATGATACACTGAATGCCTCGACTTTAATGACAAAGTTGGGAATAATTAAATTTTATCACTCTCAAATTCATTTTACAAATAAATCTCAAAAACCCCGTGAAGGTTTACATGTAATTAAACAAAAACACAGTGAAAAAAAATATTGACCCCGGGTCAAAATGAGTCCTTGTCGCCTAGGCGTGGCGACTCCTGTCCGGGTGCTCAAACTGAACTGGCCACTCCGACTCATTGAAAACCATTATTAAAAATTGATATATAACTTAAGATGTATTGTTGAACCATAGTACCATCATTAGCTAACAGATTGCGCTAGTTGCCATAGTGTATTCCACAATAACTGCTAGATGTCGCCACACGTCTCCGCGAGCTTCGCAGAGTCTCCGCTAGGAGATCTAGATACCCATGATAAGGGGAGAGAAAGACAAAATATCAAAGGCTGTGAGTTTTTGACGTTATGTTATCACATGCACCTCAAAATATTCTTTGTCATTATATTATTTGTTCTAGATAGGCTACGAATAGGCGTTTGCGCGTCATTATTTATTGTACTGTCCATGAGGTAAGCTACAGTTTCTTACATCGTCATCATTATCCGTCGCCGTTTACCGCTTCTGGCAGTGTTAGTTTGTGTTTTGCAATAAAATATGTCCACTTATTTCCATCCTCCCACAATCGTTCTCTATTACATCTTCCCAGATTCTGACAGATAGACAGACAATATCGCCAATGTACTCGCATAAAGTATATCTATCAACGTTTATCATTTATTAGTAAGAAAATGTTCAATTTTTTTTAACAAACTTACCACAAATACACACAATATTATCTTCTGTGATTACACGTATATTATATGGTCCTACTCACGCAGTATTTAGCTAACAACTAAACGTTTTCTTTCAATTTTCTCTTAAACATTTGAGAAAATTCTGTGTTTGCAGATTCCAATACGGCAGAGTTCAATGTTCACATACACTTGCTTTGACAAATTGGCTTTAATTTCACAATAATTAGTAATAATGTTACTAATGACATCACCAATATAAAGTAAAACCAGAGGACATTAATCTCCACCCACTCCACCACCCTCTACAACGAATCCATAGATCGGTGCTATACGGTCGTGGTAAAAGAATGAAAATTATTGCAATATTGACAGCAAAAGTGGTCTATCATTTGATGATCACGAGATAATAAAAATATGTTGATGTCGTGTCTATGAACGAATGATTGTTCTATATAACTTCATTTATTGATTGACTGAACATTGCTTCAGAATCTGTTGTAATAATAAAAGAATTTAGGACTAGTGATGTAAGAGATACACCCTGTTTACTACTATACATTTCAATTTAATTCTTACGTTAAAATTACTTGGGTTAGTTTAGGTTAGGTTTTATTGAAATAAACTTAGTTTATAATTATTAGGTTTGATTCGGTTTGCGACGCCTAATTACCGGTGCTCAGGGTCGGTGGGGGTTGGTTTGGTGGAGTGGGGCGTGGGATTGGGGTTCACAAAATTCATAAATTATAAATGTGATGCAAATAAATAAATAAATAGGGCGCCACTTTGTTAGGTCAATCATTACCCACCCCACTGAGAATGAGACATCCACAATTTTTGGAGAAAGATTTTCATGAACGAGACAAATGGCGAGAGAATTCCTAACGGATCAATATCCTGGCGATGTAGGAGAGTGCTAAGCGCTTTGTCAAATGGCCTTCGAAAGGCTGAGCACGGAATGAGAAGTCGTCAGTGTGGGGGTCCCACAATAAGCCCAAGATCTTGATTCCTGCTCTTCAGGGGAGAACGCAAGTGGTGTTTCCAGATGGTCCTCGGGAAGGGTTCGCAAGGGCAGCAGGAGATTGCTGGCCCATTTTCGAGGCTCGAAGCCTCCACTGGAAAGTAACAGCGTGAGCTCTTCTTGAAGAGCGAGAGCCTGAGCGAGGTCCTCAGCGCCTGAGGACGATGTCATCGATGTACGTGTGAAACGTAATCGCACAAGAGGCAAAGAGGGAAGAGCGCCCGTCGTCTTGCACCAGCTGGTGTAAAACTCGTTAAAAGCTGATGGAGCTAACCCGTAGGTGACAGTATTGAGCTCTTACTTAAAGACAGCCGATTTAGGATTCGGGCCCCAGAAGAGTGGAGGACACTCACGGGTAGAATACAAATTTGCCGACATTTGGCGGATTTCAGCACAGATAGCGATTGATAACCTGAAGTTGATAGGATATTTGGGGAGACTCGCTGAATTGGGGACCGATTACGCTGCAGATTTAGAGAAGCACCATGCGCGTCCGCCGCAGAGGCGTTGAAACACGACTCGAACTTCTTTGACGAACTTGAACCCTTGTCCACGCAATGGTGTGGAATCACGTAATCCGTGACGTGCAGCAAGCTGCTGAGCTGAAGACCGCGTACCCCCGCATAAAACTTGTGAAAGAAACGTCTGCTCGGGAACGCGCTTGAGGCCGTTCCAGACTGGAAAACTTGAAAAGGAACATTGCGATTGAACCAAGGGGCACCATGAGGCTTGAAAGGGGGAGCCCTACAGAGTAAGCCCCGCATCGTCTCGAGTGTGTGGGGCCACGAACGGGTCTTTACACAGCTGATCATTGGATTTTCTGAAAGGGACGCGAAACCTCCTCTTTTCCCAAACAGCGAAGAGAACAAATCCAACGATGGAGTGAATATAAAAAGGGAGCATGGGGCCTGAGACCGAGTCCTGAGCCGGAACAAACCCCAAGATCACCCATCCGAACAGGTTTGAGAGCGGGGGGTTTGGGCCTCTGATGACTAAATCGTGGTCCTCTAAGAATATCTGGTAAGATCCGCTCCTATCGGAAGTCAATCTTGTCGGGAAAGATGAAACCCTATCGTGGGCCCAACGAGAGCCCACTAGCGCCGAACACCTCGATAGGGACGGAGATATGGGAAAGGGCGATCTGAAATACAGACAAAACGAGTCCAAAACGCGGGATATGGTTTGGATTCAACCGAGAAGCAATGTCACGAGCACATTCCCAAAAACCTTGAAACCCCTTTGCCCATCCCAGACATTTTAAATGGGGCGGGGTTCTACTTTCAATCCAAACCCTTGAACGAGAGAATGAGTTATAGCGGACTTGAGACCCAGAATCTATGACGGCACAAATGGGGTGATTTTCCCGCAGCATCCCAAATTAAAGCTCTCAGGGTCCCCAACGGGGCACGCGCTGATGGACGGGGTTGCTTCCCAACCACAGGAAAAAGTACGAGCTGCGATCGTGTCTGTGGGCTGAGTAACTGTTTCATGAGGGTTTTGATAGTCGGCGTTGGTGCTTTCATCGGATAAAACAACGAGTGTGCTGAGTGCTGTGACACTCCACATGAACGTTCAGATTGACATTGGAGTAATGAAGTCCCAAGCAATTAAAACGCGACGTAATCGCCTGAGATAGCGTACTTGCTGCAGCGTTTGTTGAAAAACGTTTGACACTTATACAAGGTTGAAACTCGGCATAAGGGCAATGGGTGAGGGACGACTTTGATTTCCCGGGCTTACGACCTGAAGCGGCTTATGTTCCTGGAGTCATGTGACTGGGTTTGCAACGAGCAATGAGTTGTTTTTTCTCGAGACTGCGCCGTAGATGCCCCTTTAAATGGGTCGACCGGTTGATCCAGACAGCCAACTCAAGCTTTCCTTAAATTCGTCAATAAGTATAAGCTGCTGATAATTGGAAAAAGAAAAACGCAAATGTTTGGGCCCTTGAATTTTTTTTCGGGTTTGTGCGTCTAATTTTGAAAAAGTTAGGACAGAAGGGAAAGTCAGCTAAATCGGGAATTTTCAAAGCCTTGAGACGTTCAGGATTCGATAAACTTGCAAGAACTGCTGAAACTGAGCAGACTGCTTTATTTCAATGGAGTGAAATCAGCCCTGTTGAAATCAAGCGGCCGATAAGCGTTTTGTTCTGTAGCGCGACATAGCCGTCGTAGGCAAAGAAAATTAGTCTGAAATTTGAAACCCATTAATTGCACAATGCGCATCTTGAAAGAGAACGCAAAAGTGGAAGCATGTAATTGTCAATGACTCGTTGTCATGAAAAAGGGAGTAAACAGAGCAAGAAAAACTGGCCACTGAGTCATGTCGCCTGAAAAAATTGGCAATTGAAAATTGGGAGCGTATTAACTTTAGCAGCAAAAGTAGATGGCGGATTCCAGGGAAAAGCATCTGGGATACGCGCGACTAGGGCGAGATACTTATCGCGTGCCGATAGAGAAGGGTCTCAAAGCTGGGTTGTACTGGTCGCGGAAGAGGGTTACACCCTTTCCCCGAGCTGAGCATAAGCAAATAATTTCGCTCTAACCCCTTCGAAGTCAGTTTCCAACTGGGGCAAACTTGTAAACCGCGATCTGTGACGAGAAGCTTCTTCGTCTTGAAACGCTTGAAACGCGATATGACGTTGCCTGAGGCAAATATACGCTCTTTTCGAGCTAGAAGCAAGCTCGTTGCGTTCCCGCTTGGTCATGTAAACCCAAAAATTAGACAGAATAAAAAAATTAGGGGGTGACTTTTTCGAGTGCAATTTAAAAAAAAAAACAAAGAACACAAAATGGAAAATCAACTCAAAAGTCAGACAAAAAACTAAAGCGTGTATAAAATACACGCGACCGAGGAATGTAGCAAAAGCTTTCCCCGCGACAAGAAAATAAAATTTGAAACACTGGTATAGTGATCATGACACGCCGAGTATGACCCGTGATAGAGATTCTATCGACAAACAAAAAATGCGAGATAAAAGTGAATGGTTTTTAAAATAGACTTTAAAAATGAAAAATCAAAATATATTCGGCAAGGGACAAAATGTTTTGGGACCAAAAAGATGATGCAATAAAACGAGGGGAAAAAGAAAAAAACAAAAACACAATCGAGCTTACCTTGGCTTCGAACAGAGGGTTGGGGAGACGGCGAACTTGCCTTTGAGCGAGTTTGATTAGGGGATGAAGGGGAAAAAGATAGCTAGCCTAGTGAATGATAGATGAAGGGGATCGATAGTGATGAAAGAAGTAATGATATACAACAACAACATACTAAAGCACACGAAAAAAAGAACTTAAATATCACTTTAAAACACTGTGAAATGCAGTGAACTGTGTGCACGAGTTAAGTAAATGTCACCGTCACAAAGTGCCATTTCACTCGAGGGAACATTTAGGAAAAAAACGCACGAAAATACGCTGGCAAAAAGGCAACAGAAAGAAAGTATCACTCTAGGAGTTTGATTGCAAAAAGAGACGAGCCAAAACCTGTCTAGTCGGTTTAAAATCAAAGATAAAAAGAAAGGGGGTAAGAGGGGAGTGAAAACTAAATACTACGTGAAACAAAAGTGGGTAATACTGGGGGCGAACAGTTATTTTTTCTACAATTTTAGAAAATTAAAAAGTCCCCCCCAACCGGGAAACGAACCCCGATCTCCCGCATTCCCCGCAGGCGTCCCCCTTAACCACTAACCATCAGAACGGGTAATTTTAAAGCTCTCTCGTTCCCGGTTTTGGGGGGGGGCTTTTTTAATTTCTGAAATTGTTGAATAAAAAAATAAATGTTTTAAAATTTTTTTTTACTGATAATCATTAATATACTCAAAAATTTAAAAAGCTTCATCCAGGTGTATAGTATTAGATTAATTAACTAAATTGAAACATCAATTTGTAACGAAGAACAGTTTTGGGTATTTTAAAGCATCTTAACACAACACGTTGTACAACCTGCAGCAATTTTTAAAAACTCTCAAGCCCCCTTAAGTATAAGTATTTGTAGTATGTCAAAAAAATTGACAAAGTATTTTAAATTTTAAAAATTTTGTCCCGTTTTCTGTTTTTCTTGTTTCGCCGTCAAATACTCCCCCTTTCTTACAAACTAAATTATAACTGTTTGCGAGAAGGTTTGGCTTGATCTCGCCTTGTACGTCGGTAGATGATAAAATGAATCCTCGACTTTTAAAGACAAAGTTGGGAATAATTAAATTTTATCATTTTCAAATCATTTTACAAAAAATCTCAAAAAAACCCCGTGAAATTTACATTAATTAAACAAAAAAACATGAAAAAAAAATATTGACCTCGGGTAAAAAAGATCCTTGTCGCCTGGCGGGGACTCCTTCCGGGTGCTCAAAAATGAACTGGCCCCTCCACTCATTGAAAACCCTTTTTAAAAAAATTTTATTAACTGACGATGTATTTTGAACCCAAATACCATCATTAGCTAACAGATTTTCGCTATTGCCTAGTGTTTTCCCCAATAACTCTGATGTCGCCACACGTCTCCGCGAGCTTCGCAGAGTCTCCGCTAGGAGATCTAGATATCCATGATATGGGGAGAGACAGACAAAATATTAAAGGCTGTGAGTTTTTGACGTTATGTTAACACATGCACCTCAAAATATTCTTTGTCATGTTATATTATTTGTTCTAGATAGGCTACGAATAGGCGTTGCGCGTCATTATTTATTGTACTGTCCATGAGGTAAGCTACAGTTCCTTACATCGTCATCATTATCCGTCGCCGTTTACCGCTTCTGGCAGTGTAAGTTTGTGTTTTGCAATAAAATATGTCCACTTATTTCCATCCTCCCACAATCGTTCTCTATTACATCTTCCCAGCAACTGACAGATAGACAGGCAATATCGCCAATGTGCTCTTATAAAGTATATCTATCAACGTTTATCATTTATTAGTAAGAAAATGTTCAATTTTTTTTAACAAACTTACCACAAATACACACAATATTAACTTCTGTAATTACACTTTTATTATGGTCCTACTCACGCAGTATTTAGCTAACAACTAAACGTTTTCTTTCAATTTTCTCTTAAACATTTGAGAAAATTCTGTGTTTGCAGATTCCAATACGGCAGAGTTCAATGTTCACATACACTTGCTTTGACAAATTGGCTTTAATTTCACAATAATTAGTAATAATGTTACTAATGACATCACCAATATAAAGTAAAACCAGAGGACATTAACCTCCACCCACTCCACCACCTTCTACAACGAATCCATAGATCGGTGCTATACGGTCGTGGTAAAAGAATGAAAATTATTGCAATATTGACAGCAAAAGTGGTCTATCATTTGATGATCACGAGATAATAAAAATATGTTGATGTCGTGTCTATGAACGAATGATTGTTCTTAGATAACTTCAATTTATTGATTGACTGAACATTGCTTCAGAATCTGTTGTAATAATAAAAGAATTTAGGACCAGTGATGTACGAGATACACCCTGTTTACTACTATACATTTCAATTTAATTCTTACGTTAAAATTACTTGGGTAAGTTTAGGTTAGGTTTTATTGAAATAAACTTAGTTTATAGCCGGTGCTCAGGGTCGGTGGGGGTTGGTAGAGTGGGGCGTGGGATTGGGATTGGGGTTCACAAAATTCATAAATTATAAATGTGATTCAAATAAATAAATAAATAAATAGGGCGCCACTTTGTTAGGTCAATCATTACCCACCATCTCACGGCTAACACAAACAAAGAAAGATGAGCCGGAGGGTTTAGTCATGAGAAAGCAGAGGGGCAACCCATTACGTTGTCGTTGCGTGTGTTGTCTGATTGACCTTGATATAATGTGTAAAGGGTAATGATGTAATATAATAACATGAAAATATCTAGGGATACAGAAATTGTTCCAGAAACTTACAACCTTAAGTTAACACAAAAGCAAACATTATGTTTCCTTAATTAGGGCTTAACTGCCTTGAGGTTATGTGCAATATAATACCTTGCAATAGTTGATGACTAATTATAGCAATACCTTGCATAAGAAAATGAGTAACTATCACCATAACCTAGCAAACTGAAAATCAATAGAAAACAACTTCATCTTTCCTTAAATTAAGACTCAAATGTCTTGAGTTGTACCATATTCTATTCTATAATGTATTAAATCATGCCAGACTAAGACGTACGTCAATTCATAATCAACTTTGATTCCGTGTCCACGCCGCAAAATCGAGGGTAGGCGCGAGGCACAAAGAATTATGACCAAAACACTAAGTATATCATTCATACGATACCAAAATTGTAGTCCTGTGTTGACAGGGGGTGTCCAAAACTCTTGGGGGGGTAGGGCGAAAAGTGAGGGTAGCTGATGATTGGCAACAGTAACTGCCAAAGTTCCAGGGGGGCCTGCTTCGTCCTTCGGTTGAGTTACTTCTTATTTTTTCCAGCTTAAAGAATTCTTCTTAAACATATGCTGACTGGATAGGAAGGCTCGCACACGCGACACTGTCTTCATCCAATAAGAGGCGTAAATTACCATGTAAAGTTCAACCACTAAACAATGCACTTTTGTTAGGTATTACAAAACTGAACCTGCTTACATTAGAGGACCAGACGTCCACCCTAGACCGTCGACTAGTTACAAGTGATCGTCTCTCAATGCACTCTGAGCTCAATGCCTTCAACTAAGGTCACAATCACTAGCCTATTATACAATGTACATGAGTCAAACTCCGAGTTGAGTTGTATGGATTTATACATACATAAACAAGGTCAGGTGATAAGGTAGGGTTATTATGGAAGTGTGGAATGTGAGGGAAGAGAGAGTCATGGGTGCCCTATGAGTCATAGTGGAGTGGAGTGCATAAGCATGGCAATGAAATAATATTGTGGCTGTGATGAGTTGTCAACAAACTTGTTACAGGTTAGGTGAATTAGGTTAGGTTAGGTTTGAAAGAAACTTTTTTTCAGAACTAAGTTTTTTTTAAGTTTAGAGCGGGGCGGCGTGTTCCACTAGTTAATATCTTTGTCCTACTAAGGCCCGGTATTTCAATGTCCAGTTAAAGTGGCAAGTAAATTTAACTGACACTTAACTTGTTTTCACTATGGTAACCACCAATCAGAAGCCTTGTAAATATTTACTGAGAGGACTAACTGGCAGATAAATTTTAACTGGACATTGAAATACCGGGCCTAAGTGCGAGGCGCGTGGTCTTCTAGTGAATGTATTAATTCATTTCAGTACGAGGGCGGCAAGGTATACTAGACGTGTTTGTCTCTTAAGGCTATTGTACCACCTCTGGCCGATAATTTGAAAGTTGAAGAAGCATGTCTGAAAAGTTTTCTGAATGAAAGAGGGCCTTACTCTTAAACAGATTTTTTATTTTTTTGGGGGGCGGCACATTAACTCACTATCAACCATTATATTATGTCGTTTTTTGACAATAGTGTAGCCAGCACACGTAGTGCATAATTTAAATTTTGTGAATCCGTTTTCTGTATATAGTTTCTTAGAGTAGGATTCAGCCTAGATTGAACGACCTTCAAAGTTGCATTTGTTTAAATCGGCATAACCAACACAGGAAAAATAAAATTGCTATCATCATTTTTCTACTCCGTGCGCTGCGTGCGTGTGGCGAGGTGACGAACTAGGTGTATGTCAACAGACCATTCCAAACGTTGGAGGTTATGTTTCATTAGGATACTGTCATTGCGTGTTATTGTTTGTCACTGAGTTGTTTTGGATATTAAAATTCTTTGACTAATATTATTGTTATTTAATTTTAATCAACACAATTCTATTTGCATAAAAATTGAACTAGGCTCTAGGGCAAGGATACTATTATACACTTCGTTCTAGCCTTGCCTAGGACTAGGCCTAGTCTATGCAATTTCTCTTTGTGGGTTGGGGGGGGGGGGGGCAAAAGCCTAGGCCTAGCTTCAATATGCAGCCTAGGCTAGCTAGATCTAGTCCTACATTGATAAAACAGGGAAATTCTTGTGATATGGTTTCAATTTGGGGAAACTAGGCCTAGCCTAGGGCTACGCGAAGCCTAGCATCGGCCCAACCCAGGTAGTGTAGCCTAGGTCTAGGCCTAGTATTTATAGCCCTACCCCCCAAAAGGAATATTAAAAGTATTTTTTCTAAAAGCCTTAGGTCTATAACCGTTGTCTTGTACGTATTTACTGTTTAGGTACCTAGGCCCTGCCTAATTGGTTGGCTTACTGGACTGTTTTTTTCCCCGCGGGCCCTATTAGTGCATGGCTTAGTGGCAAAGACCTACTTTACTTCAACATAAGACAATTGATAGACCTACTCATTTAATCAATACTTAGGCGAGGCCTACATAACATTAAAATATTATTAATTAATAATTAGTCAAGCCCAGAACTCAGAAGAGCAACCAAGTAAAGAAATTAGTCAGAAACAAGATTAAAGCAGACGACGTAGGCTAGGGCCTATCTGTGCTGTGCAGACGACAGGCCTTTAGTAATATTTTAGCTGATTGTATGAAAGTGGTATTGGGAAGATTGCTCATTGGTCAATAAAATAAAACCATTGTTGTCAACTGTGAAAACGAATAATGACTTGACATTTGTTTGTTATTTATTACTTTCAATGAATTTGATCGTCCAGATTACATTAAATTAATCTTGTTAACAATAATTTAGTATTTTTATTTAATAATGCACCGTGTATAATTCATTAATTTTTTTTTAAAAGTACATTTTCAATTAGACCTCCAATTTTGTTCAGTGGTTCACATGAAAAATGGCCGCCGAACAGTGTCAAAAGGTCATTCAAAGTTGTGTGATTCCTACTCTAACACCTTTAGCTACAACTTCAACTTTAAGGACAAATAGATATTTTCTGAAATAACAGTTGGTTTACGATTTTTTTATCAAACGGTACAAATACGAGTTTTTTTTTAGTTTTGTATCGTTTGGCAAAAAAAAATCGTACACCAACTGTTATTTCAGAAATCAATTTGTCCTTATAGTTAAAGTTGTAGCTAAAGGTGTTAAGAAACTATATCTAGAAAACCGATTCACTTAATTAAATTTTGCACTAGCTGTACTGGCTACACTATTGTCAAAAAAACGAGATATAATGGCCGATAGTGAGGTTATGTCCCGACCAAAATAAAAAATATTTTCGCTGTTTTATGAAAGGTACTCTTTCATTCAGCCAACTTTTATGGACTGCCAAGGTTTTGACCCTACCCTGATTACAATAGCCTTAAATATCTAACCTTACCGAAGTCACTCCTTCTCGGTGCGGGGCGGAGGTGTATAAAAGCGATTCACACGTCTACGTGGGCTGGAAACGCGGATTGTCTTCGCGAATTTGTTGACGCGGATCCACAAAGCGTTGTTAAGTCTTCAGTGTTGAATCCAGACTTTTCATCCCGGGGGGGGGCTATTTAATTATCCCGGGGGTATAACATAGGGACTAAGAACGGGGAGTTTGGGGGGCGCCCCCCAACAATAGCGCCGCAGGCGAAAATTTTGAAAATTAGGTTTTTAGAGTGCGTTTGGTGCGTTTAAGAAAAAAGTTGTGGTCTGAACGCAATACCAAAATAATGTAGTTTTTGTGTGTTGTGGACGCTAAAAGTTCCTAAATATCCACTAGATTTAACTTTCCAGCCACTAGATTCACAAAACGTTCATTTTAGCAACGAAAACAAATACAATATTTTCCAAACAGGGTGAAAAACTTTTTTTAAATATCGATCACAGCACGATTTTGTAATATTCGACTTATAAGAAGCAAGAATCTGTGTTAAGCTTAATATGCAAGGAAAACTGCGTTGACCCCTCATTCTACAGGATGCCTACCCATTGGTTACCTGATAATAGTGTTTACCCATCGAAAAGTACACTGACCATTTACCCAACATACTGCCTCTGTATCAGTCTTGCAAGCGCATATCCTCTCAAGGCGCGACTGCGAGCCAACATACAAAAGAAGACATAATAATTGGGAATTTTTTAAACAGAAGTCGGAACCCTTAGAATGACCATACATTCACAATTAATCTAGTTCTTGACCTCGTGAGTTGCCCACACGTTTTTCGTAGGGTCTGCCTATTTGATAACAGTTACAAACATTAACATAAACCTTAAGAGTCGGAAGCAGGGCCGAGCGCTTTCAAATTTTGCGGTGACTACCTAAACTAAATCGTCCGCTATCGGTAGCTCTGTCAATACAGTTGCGTCTTCTCCCTAGGGTCCTAGGCTACCCGCATTACCAGCCACGTTTCAAACCACGAGATATTATTGGTGGCGAGTTGGATGATTTCATGCGACTGACTCCCACATCCGAAGTTTTTAATGACAAAATAAAAAATTAAAATGCACATCTTGTAAAAGAGACGTAAATTACACTCAGAAATATCGACAGAACGTTTTTAACTTTAACAGGTCCTTGTCATGACAATGTTTACGCTATCGCAAGTTTCGTGCATCTGTATAAATATCACTCTGCCCGAAACTTTACCGTGGTCTTTGTTGGCCGATGGTTAGAGCTCTTTTTTTGCATGCGAGGGACGTCGGTTCGAGCCCGTTGGGAAAAACTTTTTTATTTTTTTTTACTTTCCATTATTGTTGTTCATTAAAATTTGTGCGGAATCAATTTTTATAACTTTCCAGTAAAATTACTTAATGGCGAAGGCTTTCTCGCATCCGTGCGCGGAATCGGCATTTTATAAAAGTTAGACCCCTACCGGCGGTAAAAAAAGGACATTAATTTTTTAGAAAGCCTAATTCAAAAATACATCCAAAAACCGTATACGAAAAGAATCCGCCTTGTTCACATGCCGTTTGAGGGGCCCGCGACGTTTCCCGCATGACGTTTCACCCTTTTGACCTTGTTCTAAATCAATAACTTTTTACATTATTTAGAAGACGAATGCCTTTCCCAGTGAATACCCAATTCCCCATTAAAAATTTTTTTAGAGTTTTTAAAATTGGCCAAAAACGCAAAAAGGGACTTTTTATCAATTTACTTTCAATTCAATGCCAATTTACGAAAACGTTTTGAAAACATATTTTTGGGTTTATCAGTCTTAAAAACATGCTGTCCCATGTTTTTATAATACTACAATCCAGATATTTATACGAAGTCGCTGAGATGGGGCATAGCTTTTTGTTGGGCCCCGCGCGTCTTTTTTATTTTCCGCTGTCGCCAGAGTACTACTATTCACTGTGAGGTCCGGGGGGCCAAACCGAACACATGTAACAGAAAAATTGGCAAAAAATTTTATCATCATTAAATATGTAATATTTGAACAATTACTTAAATTTTCGACACATGTCAGTCAAATATTCTTTTATTATTAGCAGTGGCATGAAAAGTTGCATGACATTCTTGTATGGGTTCTACTGGAACGAAAATTAGGGCACGGTCGTTTCGCCCGCACCCAAGTGGCGATGGCAAACTCACCTGTTACTCCCACCCGCGTTTGGGGGGGTTTTTAGCATCTGCACACCCGCCCCGAAAAATTTACAAACTTGAAACTCGGTTGGTTCATGTGGGTTTTGATCTACAAAAAAAAAAACCCGATCGATAACCAGTTCGTTTTTAAAATATTGCGTAAATCGACGAAAAATTTCCCGGGTTGCTGGGTGGGTGGCTAATAAAGTCTATCTATCCTTGAGATACAAAGTGACCATCGGCGGGGAACCCGGGGTCGGTCGTCCCGTCTATTGTCTGATTTTTCCCTTTCCCCCTTTTTGGCGTGACCGAATTGGGGCGAACGGGTTTTTCTACCCGCCCTCCACACATTTAAATCTATTGTGATGAAAATAAAATATTCAGCGAAATTTTTTTTAAAATTGCATGTATTTAATAACGTGGGTTTAAATGTATAGCTGAGTTTGAAATGGTTTTTTTTTTTTTTTTCCCAGTGTCTACGTCAAAAATGACTGAAAAATAAAATATTATTTTATTACTAAAAAAACTATCAAAATTATTATAGAAGCATTTCCGGAACCCGTCAGTTTTTAATTTCGTCCAAAAAATGAAATTCAAAACCACGTTAATATTTTATCAAGTTATTGAATTGTAATTGAACAAAAAATTCCTAAAAAAATAGAACTAGAACAGGGAAAAGAATACAGCGGTAAAAAACTCAGCTTTTTAGGATGGGCTATTTTACGACTACACGCCCCACAACCCTTTGAGCTGCCTCATACCCTACCCGACGCTCCGTCGATTGTTAAACCCAAAATTTAAAGTTTTCAAAAGTTCTCGTAAAATTGGCATTTAATATCAAAGTAAAATTTATAAAAATACTTTTTGCGTTTGTGCACAAACACCTTAGGAATATTTTTTTTTATATTTTGTTCCCGAAAAAGTTCAAAAATTCCTAAAGAATATAAATTTGTATCAAAAAACTTTCATTTTTTATTGTGGTAAGTTACAGATTTGTAAGGTACGTCAAAAAATGTATAGGCCAACGAGTTTTACGTTTTCACAACGTGCGCGACCCGGCACCTCCACCCAAAAACATTAATTAATCTCGCAAAACCCCTAGGAAAATGAATTATCTTTTGGAAGTGGGAAAAACTATTTCATTTTTTTTATTTTTACTATAAGAATTTTCAGAGGACTATTTTTATAAAACATTATTTTCCATGCACGGTATAGTTAAAAAAAATACCAGGGGCACTTTTTCACTAAAATTGCAAACCGGTACAAAAAAAGTAATTTTTATTAGTTTCTTGGGACCGGTACAAGTGTTTGAAAACGGTACTGTACCCGGGCAAACCGGGGGTCACCTTATTTATTTTTCCTTATAATATTATCATGCGATAATAAAATAATGTCAAAATAATTTCTTATAGTTAATTTCTCATGATACTCAAGCAAGCGGTGGATGCGACTTTTCAAAACAGTTTTCAGAAACAAAAACTACCTTTTTTTGTTTTTTTTGTTTACAAAGTACCTAGTTTCCCAAAATACCCGGGTGGTAAAAGCAAAAAAGCCCAGCGGGAACCATCGAGTACCGTGTTTACCAAGAAGTTCGGAAAATTTAATTCACAGAAAGCAGCCCACGAAGACTGTAACCATGGAACGGTGATGTTTACCGCGAGCGCCCAGAAGGGGTGATAGGCATTTCTTTTTTTTGGTTTCAGTTTCCCGCCTGCTGTCAGTCTTTGTATTTGTGTTGTTTTCGTTTTTTTTAGTCCAAACAAAGTTTTTTATTGTTTTAGATTTCTAAAACCATCTTGCAGCCCAAGTTTCATTTGAAAAATCGTTAGTTCAGAATAAAACGGGTGTACTGAAAAAGAACTGGGTCCAGCAAGAGGCCTTTCCTGACCCAGGCCAGTGTGGGGTTTGCAATATCGGGATTAAAATTTTTCCCTT
>JAMZAV010013359.1:0-16205 GCA_024449915.1 Sweltsa coloradensis | reverse complement strand
AAAAAAAAAAAAAAAAAAGAAATGGCCGGTTGGCCCAATTATTTTTTTTTTTAAAATTTTTTTTTGATAGTAGCTATTTCAGCATGGGGACTTTCAAATTATTGACCGTATTTTGATGGTAAACTGCCTGTTCTGAATTGATGATAGTGCTGTACCCTTGAAATGGATAAAATTTTTTTGGAAAGGAATATTCCACTTCCGCCCAAATACTGTACAAATAGATTTTTTAAAGAATATTTCGTTCTGATTCAATTTTTACTTTTTTTTTCCGTGAATAATAATCCAATAATTTATAGCCTTTTAAAAAACCCATTTTTTTTGAGCGGCAAAACGGCTATGACTCAAACTGTTTTTGAACCAAACGCCGTCTGGATACACATCAAACTCACCCAAAACGCCTGTTTTAAAAAAGCAGGCCTAGCGAGCCCACAGTAATGTAAACAGATGGGGGGACATTTTATTTTTTAACGCCTAGCCAAACAAAAAAGGACATTGCAATCAAAAAAAAAAACTGAAAACAGCCCCTGGTCTGGCCCTAGCGTAAAAAATTATTTAAAATAAAACATCTGGGCCAATCGTTCTAGTAGGAAAGGCCTTGGTATGTAAATACTAAAACTACTCATTTGAAACCCCTTGGGCTTGCTTGCCAACCCTAACCTCCTTTCCGTTTCTACACACACCCCGCACAAAAACCTTACTTTGATCACAAATTAAAGCCTAGTGTGATAGATAAAAATAGCTGAATCCTAGGCTGTGCAAAAATTCAACAGAATGCTCGAAATTCCCCTTTATCCAATGATCTCGCGAAATCTCCTTCACATCAAAAAAAAGTAAAAAAAAAATTCGGTGAAAATGTACTTTTTAAAGGGGTTTGGGGGGTTTTGTGTTGGTTGTTGAGCAGATAGGCGACCGGGGGGGGGGTCTGTATGAAATATGTAAAAATTACGTACATTTCGTTTCAATTGGCTTGACTCAACACAGTTATGAGTAGTCCGCCCAAAGAGGGCCCAAACCTCTTTTTTGGGCGCGCAAACTGGGGGCCCAAATTTTACATCTTTTTTTTTTAATTACACAAAATACTTTTTTAAAATAAAAAAGTGCAGTGACTATTAAGACATTATAAAAATTAAAATAACTATAAAATAGTAAGGGGAATTTTCCCCTTTTGGGAAAAAAATCAACATTTCTGTTTTTTTTAAACGTATAAATTTTTGGCACCATGACAGTTGGAAATATTATTATCGAACATGCCTACTTATTCCAAAGTTAACTTTATTGGCCAAAAATATTTTTTTTATGTAATACGTGTTAAATTTGCGAAGGGTATGATTGCAGTGCTATTTTTTTATGATGAAATGATCCTTACCTTGATTTTTTTTATACTGAAATTAAGATTTTTTTTAAAACAAAATTAGAACTTTTTATTTGCTTTTCTCGGGGGTCCTTTACCTTATAAAATTAACAATTATTTTTATTTTATCCTTGTGCAACCCTACCAGTGACTGATTGCCATTTGGGGATGAGAAAAACCCTTACAACGTCAAGGAGGCTCCTCGAGAACCCTTTTCCCATCGTATGTCGCAGCTCACGTTGATTCTTCAACGTCTCAGCATCGCTATTAAACCCCCTACGCTTGTAGTTTTGTGTTTGTAAGTCTTCTTGGAACAGTTGTCTATTCCTACCCCTCATCCCCCCTTGAAAGAGTGAATCCTGCATGTAAGTTACTAGGTGCTCACTACTTGCTTAACTTTTTAAATTTGTTAACGTAATTTTTAAAAAAAGTCTTTAACTTCCTTATTTCTTGCAGTCTCTAATTATCTACACGGCTGTTGTCATGGTGAAGAAATGATATTGTTAGCAGGGGTCATAAAGAGCCCACATTTTTTCCTAGTGTTCGCATGTTCCCACTGTTGACTACTCACACCACAGTTCCCTTCTGCATTTATTCGTAAAAGCCTAGTAAAAATAAAAAAACGTAAATGTTAGGAATCGATCCGATTTAAAAATCAATATCGAAAATAGTTTGACTGAAATTGCAGCTCTAAAAAGTGGCATTGGGGCCCTTTTAGCTTAAAGGCGGGAAGTTCAATGTTTGCCGATGCTTCTTTTTTTTGGAGTGAACTGTTAGTGAACCCTAGTGTCCCCTGGGAGTGGGGGGTGGGGTTGTCGTATGGGACTGTACTCAAACTCGCTGCTCTTATTGAATCTCCCCTTTTCCCGTAAAACAACATGGAAATAAAAAAAATCGAGAATCACTTCACGCGACGAAAAATCCCGTCAATATTAATTTCTCTCAATTATATAAAGGGCGCGAAAGTATAACTTGTGAAATAAATGATGATGATATTTAAAATAAATAATATCAGCCCTTTCCAACAAAGAAATCGGGTAGGGGGGGAGGATCCCACCTAAGTCTTGGGGGCCCCCGGGGTCTCGAAGTCACTACAATGCCTGACGCTCCCCCGTATTTCCCCGTTCTTCTTTATCTCTTTACTTTCTTCTTCTTCTTTGAAGGTTTTCTCACCAGTTTTCTTTAAATTGTTCCTATGTTTCCACCATTCTTCCTGTTGAACTCTTTCCCCAAACTGTGTTCTGTCTTTCTTACCTCCCCCACCTCAGTCTGGGTCTCCCTCGTGTTCCCCTCTTATCCCCTGCATCCCGTTCACCGTCCCTTCACCCTCTCATTGTCCCAACCACCGCAGCCCCTTTTACTTTTGAGCCTTCATTGAAATTATTTTTTTAACTATCCCGTCCTTTGCATACCAGGGGTATTTTAATGCAGTACTTGATACACTCCCAGGGTAAAAAAAAAACCCTGCCGAGATGCTCGGGGATGTAAAAAAAGTGGGCGGCAAGTAAATTATTTCCCACATCCGTCTGGGATCTCTCACTTTTGCCCCCTCTTACTCTCGACACAAATAAGCATGGGGAAAAAAAATAAACCCATTGTCCTAAATCCCTTCGTCGTGATTACAATTTTGTTATATGTTAAAAATAAAAGGCCTACATACACGGTACTTGCAAATTCTTATCCGGGCAAATGGGTTTGGGTCGAACGGGGGCCCCCTTTTCGGCATGATATTGCTCTCTCTCTCCCCCCCCCCCCTCTCTCTCTCTCCCTCCCTCGACTCGTAGGTTGCTGACAGACGTAAACTGATACAAAATGCGAGCCGGGTGGTAAAAACTATCCCAGCAAACGCGGATGGAAGAAAATGTTTTCTAGGGTAGGAAGTACACTTTAAAAACAAATTTTTTTTTATGTACGTATGCGGGGAAAAATAATTAGATAGAATCTTTTTGACAGAAAGTTTTATAGGCCCTGCTGGTTAAAATGCTATAAAAAACCGTGTTAAATTCATACGTTTTGGGCCCGAGAAGCGGCTATAAAGGGAACGTTCGAGCAGGATTTTTTACTTATATGTCCTGATAACCTATTTTACAACATATAATTCTAAAAAAAATCTTATGTAAGTTTCTGTCTGGAGATTTAAATTATCTCAGCATGCCCAGCCAGCCATGTGCTATTTAAGGCTATTGTACCACCTCTGGCCGATAATTTGAAAGTCGAAAAAAACATGTCTGAAAAGTTGCTGAATGAAAGAAGGCCTTTAAAAAATAACAGAAAAAAAATTGTGAATTTTTTTGGGCAGGACATAACCTCTCTTTTGGAAATTATATTTAGATTTTTGGACAAAAAGTGTAATATACAAGGACTAGTTCAAAATTAAATTTTGAGAATCGGTTTTCTGGACATAGTTTCTAAACACCTTTAGCTATAACTTGACTATAGCTAATCATTAATCAATTAGTTTGGAAAAGGCCAAATGGCTAGTTTAGTTTAGATTGGAGAAGGGTTGACAGGTTGGGAAAGCATAGAGAGCATAAAGCCCCCCAGAAGGACGAAACGCGTCGTGGATTAAAGGGTAACAACTTTAAATTAGCTACAGTTGTCATCAGCAGGTGAAAAGTTTTGTCGCCCCCAAGCCCTTCAGGCTGGGCTTTATGTTCCTATGCTTTCCCAACCTGTCAACCCTTCTCCAATCTAAACTTGACTATAGCTAAAATAGTTTTCTGAAAATAACAGCTGGTGTACGAATTTTTTTGTCAAACCGTACAAAACTCGTATTTGTACTGTTTTTAAGTTTTAATCAGGGGTCGGCTTGCATTCGGTGTCGGCTTGCAATCGAGCAAATACGGTATTCAACACCCAATAAAATATAACTAGTATGGTACTATTACAAACAAACTAGATTTTTGCTGATTATCTAACCTAAGTTGTACAAGACTTTTTTATACAAATCTCATTTTAAGTGTGCATAATAAACATTTGTATGCTCAAATATCTCAAACATTGTGCATCGTTAAGATTTTTTTTAATGTATGGTTTATTCTTATTTCTAAAGTAAACTGCAACAATATGGGCAATTAATTAATTACTTTAATTAACTTTTTTTACACAAACTGCTGAGTGCATGACAAGTTAATTTATCATCTTTATCTAGAGGGTGGTTGTTAATTGAATTACAACAATGTGGTGACCCAAACTATGACGTCACTTGCTGTTCGCGCTAGAAATGCAATAGTAAACGTAATACTTTATACTACCTCAGTAGAACTCAGATTCAGATTTATTTGTATTCAGGTTTACATACATAGGTAGGCTACATTATTCATTGGGAAAATATGTATCCTACTTTTTATTGATTAAAATTGCAGTTGAGTTTTAAATTAATTTTCATCTGTTTAGTACACACAGGTCCATATTTGGACTAGGTGGTCAGTCTCTGTGGGTCTTTCATGACTTTTGAATTGGGATTACCTTGTTATCAAAATATTGATTACTTTATAATTTACATGTTAGTCGTTGACGATGCCATCGATTAAAGTCAGTTTTAGAAAACTTTTAACAATTTTGAGTCACAAATAAAAATAGGCATGCTAATCGAAAGAGGCTACTATACGTATTCTTGCCGTGCTGATGTCAAATCCTCACGAAGGTATACACTGTACAGTAAACCCTCGTTAATTCAAACTCGGTTTATACAAAGTAGTGTTGGAAGTTCCTACAGAAGCTTTGGTATAAGCCTAGGACTTATATTTCTAAAAGTTAGATGTCACAAGTAAAACGTTTAGTTACAGTACTCTACAAGATTGCTGTTTATGTCAATACTAGTTTTAAATCAATCACATAATTCCGAGGTGATGGCATAGTTATCCCTAACCATGGTCAATTGCAAATCACAGTTTTGCTTTCAAACATTTTCTGGTTACAATAATCCTAGATTTACTGACACAGTGACTTGCAAATGGCCTTGGTTTTTGTGTTGTTCTCTAAGGCAGCTATATTGATTATGTATCATGTACCACTGGCATACTTGCAATCAACAATAGGTCTGTTCAATTTGGCTACAACAATAAACTCAATTTAGGTACCGATAAAGGGCCTTTTGTATATCCTTTGGTATAGATAGAAGGCCCTATATTATGATAGTCATTGTGTTCTTCAGGTAAACTGATTGAAAGTTGAAACTGGTTTAGTTTTTGGCAAAACCGATTCTCTGGTATCCTAAGTATACCGGTACACAGTTGTTGCGTTACAATAATGTTATGTTGCGTTTAACTGTCATTTGTAACTTCTTAATCAATGAATAATAATTTCAAATGACTATCATGAAATCAAATACATAATAGAGATATCAAACAAAAACAAAGATTTTTAAATTTGAAACATTTCTGACATAATATTGTAATCATGATTGTCACTTTTAATTAGTAAAAAGGTCAATTTAGAAAGTACGTATGTACACGTAGGTTCATGCTTGCTCTTGTGCCTGAATGCTTGTTGGTCCTTTGGGTTTCTCCCCACTTCTCAATGCAGGAGGTCCCGGGTTCAATTCCTGGTTCCAGCAAGTTTTTAAACTGTAAAAGGTGACTTTGGAGCCAACAAAAAAACATTGAAACCAATGAGGCAATGATCATCCACAGTAATTACGTCCACTCTGGAAACCAGTAACTTGCATCTGAGTGGGTTGGCTCTATGTACACATTTGTTTAATTTATTTACTGACCTTGACTAAAACACTGTTGTTATAATAGTTTATACACTAGCATCTCTGTTGAAGGTTTTGCCAAAAACAAACCAATCTCAAAATTAAAACTTTAATTTGAAAAGAGTGCGCATTTTTTCAAAGCAGTGTTGTGCAGTTTTTGTAACTGAATAGAATAAACGTTAAATAAACTCTGAAATATTTTGGAGGTTCCGATAATGAATTCAGCATGGAACCTAGTTCATCAAACATATTATTTTTTTGAATTTGCTGTGAGAAGTAGAAACATTCTTTACCGCTAGAGACCCAAGACCGGCCATAATGGCATAGTTTGCCAAATGTGGGCATTTCAGAAGAAGATGGCCGGTCATGCATTACCCTAATACAGAAGCACGACTTTTTATTTTTAGGCCTAATTGAAATAAAGTAGACTCAGTGATAGAGTTGAGCCCCCTTTTACTCTCCTTTTGGCAAAAGTCTAAACTTATCACAGTAATTTTGATGTTTGGTATCTTAAAGTTCCTTACTAATTCCACACTCTACATTTTTGTTTTTACAAAGCAAAAGTCAGTTTCTGTCAAGTTTCTAAAACTTAGAAGTTGACTTGACTATATTTGGGCTTTACCCTACATAACTTTAGTTATCACTGAAAGTGGGTATAGTTTTACATTTCTAACAAAACAGCAAATCGATAAAATGGTAAAATCATCAAATGTTGCCAAATTTTATACATTGCTTACAGACAACACTGCTTTAAAAAATTTACTGTACTGTGTTCCTATGCAACAATTCAATAAATTAAATTTAATCTGCAAGCCATATTGTTGTAGCCATCAACCAAATTATGTAGAACTTTGTTTGCTTTCTAACTTACGTACTAGAAATGAACAGACCTATCGTTGTGGTCGACAGTTGTGAGAACTTTTACATTGCGACTCAGAAGAACCAGGCTTCTTAAGGTGGTAGACCCCTGCAGTTACAGCTTTTTAGTGATATCTTGAAAACGCTGCAAAATATCTAAAAACTGATTGCAACAGTAACGTGGTTTGGTTAGAATTATATAATGCAAGAAAAAGTGTTCAAATATAACAATCAGAGTTTGTATTTTGATTATGCATTTAATTAATTAAATGTGTAATTAAAAACTTACTTACCATAACATTACAATCTTTTTTCATGCAGGCTATAGTTCTCTCAAAACCACAGAACATAATGTTGGCAGGGGTCTGTTGCTTTAAACACGAGCAATATTGAGCTCATTGGCAACCCTTAAACTCTTCTGTGCTTGCATGACCCTGGAGGGGGGGGGGGGGGGCAGGGGCAGATCACCTTTGTAAATCAGTTTTTAACTGAATATGATAGACGTTATAAAAATAAATAATATCTCTTAGGCTTGGGTTCTTTAAATTTAGCTTCAGAACCTTTGTGAAAACCATTGTGAATTTATTTAAATTTAAATCTTGGGGGCAAGTTTTGTTAGCTGTTGAACACATTCTCAGTTACTTGTTATCATCATTCCTATTATAAAATGCATGTTGGGTAAAGCAAATTGATATTAATGTCCCCCCACTGAAAACCAGTTCCGAGACTGAGTGGGGAGTGGGTAGACTACAAATTAATTTGTTTTATTTGTATGTCAATCCTAGTTTAATTTGTAACTCAACCTGTATATATGTGAATGGGGTAGACGTGAACTAAATAAATAAAATTAAGTTTCCAAAGAATTTAGGAAGTATCTGTTTATTTTACAAGCAAAAGAAGTACTTAAGGGTTTTCAATACTTAATAAAACTAGGAGCAATGATGGCCACTTAACCCCAGGAGATGACCTAGTGTATTTGTTCTCACGGCTGCTTCGTCCTGCATAGTGGTGTTGGCTATTTTCACTCTTTTGCTGCTTTTGCTACACTTAAACAGAGTGTTGAGTCTCCTTACACGGACGGGACTGATGGTGGAATTTGTGTGAACACTACCCATTGAAGTTGCTAGTTCTTGAACATACGGTCTAGTTCAAACCTGTTTGGACCAGTCCGTGTTCGAGAACTAGCAACTGATATGGATGGTGGGCACTTATCAAATTTTGCCGTCAATTCCGTCTCTGCTTTGGGGAGAACACTCCATTTAAGTGAAAAGTTATTTCTTGGGGGGTGGTAGCTCTGAAGTGCAAAAAAGACTTAGGTAGTATAAAAAGCGCTTTTTTGACCCATTTTTGTGTTTTTTTTATCCATTTTTTGCTTGTTTTTCATGTAATTTGTATAATATTTATTGTATTTTAAATATTATTATTAATAAATTATATATTTTCCAATGCAATTGTTTTATTTACTATTATTAATTATTATTATTATTATTATTATTATTATATTTATATTTAGCCTTGAAAAAAACAGCTAAGTCCATAAAGTAGGTCAACCAATAAGTTGGCCTTGAAAAAAATGGCTAAGTCCATAAACTAGGTCAACTGCTAAGTTTAGCAGCTAACCTAGTAAATGGCCTTGAAAAAAGTAGCTAAGTCCACTAATTGGGTCATGAAGGGTTAAGGATTATTGGAGACTGTTGGTCATGTCCTATTGCTATTGTCTACACAGTCATTTAAATGGTTCCCTTCAATGGACCAGTCTAAATGAAAAGTGTGAAACTCAACACCCAAAAAGGTGTTGAGCTCCACACTTTCCATTTAAACGAGTCCATTGAAGGAAACCATTTAAATGACAAGTGCAGACATACATAGCAATAGGATCATGACCAACAGTCTTCCAATAATCCTTCACCCATCATGATCCAATTAGTAGTAGCATACCTGCAACAATGGGAGTTAAAAGGTGTTAGTACATGCTAAAGCAATGGGAATAAGAAGGTGCTATGTACAAATGAATTATCACAACAACAGCATGGGTTAGACAATATTTATTACACAGCTGTAAACAAACAACAGTATTTTGAACAGTGCAGTACAAGAAGTGGCCGTGGGAAAAGAGACTATGTCCATGGCCTTGAAATTGCAAAGTGACAAGGATTAGTTCGTGGTCATCTCACCAAATTTGTTCCGGAGGTAAGTTGTTAATGGTTTTGGCCGGTGATCCAAGGTGTGGTAGGACGCAGCGCAGAAGTTCCGAGAGTGAAGTTGGAAGGTTGCGATGCCAAGATGTTCAAAGTGCAGATGCGCAGACATGTGCATAGCACATGGAAGACATCTGAAACAACCACAACATAGAATTATAATAGCAACAAACTAAGCAAAATAAGCACCATCTAGTAAGGGCAAAGACTCAAAGAGTCATGTATTTGTGTGGCCAGGGAGCTGTAAGGCAATGGACTTAACAAATTACGCAAGCGGTGGTGGTGGTGGGGGGGGGGGGGGGGGGGTTGATCTGCAATAGAAATACAAACTATAAACAGAAACAAATTTGAACATTTAACTAGTAGAGTTACTCAGAAACCGTACACCTCCCCCAATGGGCAACTGATAGCATTTTGGAATCGATAGCATTTTTGACGTTTTGGGTGTTATGACTCAACTATCAAAAGATTTCTTAAAGTACCAGTAGTTAATAGGATCACCTGTCTATACATATGAAAATGGATTTTTTATGGGATGAGCAAAACGAAGACATTTATTTCATTTAGGCCTACCCTGAGAAAAATAGCTCAGGTGTTCTTTTTTTGGGAGGGGAAGGGGGAAAATGGACTAAGCAATCTTGATGAAAATTGCACACTTTTTAAATCTCTGAACTTAGATCTGCTAAGTTTTTGGGTGCAATTGAAGAAATATTTTTCTTTTACGATTTTTCCTACGATTTGTAATGCAATATTTTCGTGATATTTGGGCCTATTCTGACCAAACGGGTGGGCCTACAACGTTAATATTTTACATGGACATTAAGGTAATGGTGATGTACCGGGTAGTGCATTTTAAATTAAAAAGTTGAAAAAGTTAAGAGGGTGGGATAGTAGCAAAATTAAAATCACGCGAAATTACAGTTTTTTCGTGATATCTCGAGAACGATGCAAAATATCTAAAAACTGATTGCAGACAGCCCTGTGGTTTTGTTAGAGCAATATAATGTAAGAAAAAAATATTCAGATAGGCCCTATAATAATCGGTGCGGTTTGTATAAGAAATGCATTTAAATAATTAAATATATCAAATAAAAAACTTAATCACCATCACATTACAATATGTTTTTTTTACAAACTATAGTTCTCCCAAAACCTCAGGGCTGTCTGCAATCAGTTTTTTAGATATTTTGCATCGTTCTCGAGATATCACGAAAAAGCAGTAATTTCGCGTGGTTTTAATTTCGCGACTATCCCATCCTCTTCAAGTAGAATTCATAGAAAAAAAAAGTTTTTATACAAGCCTTTTACAGGTGTATAATTAACAAGCAACTATAGAAACTCGACAATAATAATCAACAATGCGTATAAAAAGCAAGTCTATGGGCATATATTTTACATTCTAATGTTAATTGGTATTACCATAATAATTAATACTTTTGTTTTTTGCTATTGTAAGAAAAAGATTGCAATGGAACTTGAAAAAGTAAAAAGATCCTACACATACAAAAAAAACTTGGTAATAGAAAAGAAATACTAGTCAACCAAAAAAGCTCATCATCAACGCGATTGGAAAAAGCATTCGCGGACCGGCATTTAGTTTAAGTCCATCGCGTAGAAAGCAGCATCAACGAGACTGGAAAAAGCATTCGCGAAGCGGCGTAGTGTAACTGCATCGCGTAGAAAGCAGCAACTATTTCTTATTACTACTATTTCTAATTACTACTGTACAACTAACTACATTGTTTGATAGTCAATTGCTTCGACGCCATAAAAGAAATGCAAACCTTGAAACATTTAATTTATGGTCCATAACACTCTCAAAAATACATTTGGAAAACGATGTTGGCCTGTACTACCCTATTCTATTTTGACAATGGGACAACAATCTGAAAATTAATAAATGATCGGGGATTGAACTCGGGTCTCCCACTTGCTTTCTTTGTGTTCTACTTGGTTTAGACGTCTGCCAGGCAAGTAGGGGACCCAGGCTCAATCCCCAGTCGAATTGGATTTTGTAATTTGCAGATTATTTTCCGTACTGTCAATTATTCATAAAAAAAAATGTTCTTCAACAAATTATATCATGAAAAAAGTAGGGTTGCCGTTCGATGACACTTTGGTTAGTCAGTAATCAAAATTTAAAAATGAAATGATGGACTCCACATCAGAAGTTAAAAATCTTCTGCCTGCAGCGGGATTCAAACCCTGGACCTTCGGCATTAGAAGCAGAGACTCTAACCACAAGACCAACGAACCATGTCACAATCATGACATAGGATCAGTTTCAAGATAACAATAAAGCCAGGGAAGCAGTATCAAGGCGCTACAAAATATAATTTTGTTTCTAGCGAGCCTTAAGGCCGAGTAATTATCTTGAAATGATGGAATTCTAGCACCTTACGTTAGTAGAGCCGTGGATCTGCGATAGAAACTTAACTTAAAAAAAACAACAAATTGAAATGTTTCATGAGGAATGGTATTTATTTATTTAACGTCTATCCTATTCAGTTAAAAAACTGATTTACAAAGGAGGACAACTAAATAAATCTAATTACATAGATGCAGACACAACAATGAACTACAGTTAAGCAAATATTTGAAATAAATATTTGTAATAAATTGTTTTGTGTTACTGCATTTCTATTAGCAAAGATTTCGTTTAAAAATTAAAAATAAAAATGGATTTTTAATTTCCCTGCAGCATGTAGTAGACAACAGGTAATTCAAAATAATGATCTATGTTTACTGTAAGTAAACCTTTGCACAATGTGTGAAAGTAGAGCACATTGAAAACTGAGGGGGGAGGGGTACTACCCTTGAGATTACAACAGTTTGGTGACTTGGAAAACAATCAAAAAATTACCAAATCCCCCCGACTGGGATTTCAACCCAGATCTCTCACTTGCTTTCTTGATGGTCTACTGTATTTATGCGAGTATAGGCCTAAAGTATATTTGAAATTGTCAAGTTCAAAATGCTGGGTGCGGCCATTATGTGAAGCCATTTTATCAATAGTATTTATATCCAAATCTTTAAAATCTGAGTGGTCAAAATAAGGGTGCGGCCTTTACTCTAGGGCGGCCTATAAGCGAGTAAATACGGTAGTTAAGATGGCCGCCAAGCAAGCAGGAGACCCAGGTTCAATCCCCAGTAGTTGTTTTGTTATGTCTGGATTGTTTTCTATACATCAACTCTTCAACCACTAATCCTCTACTAATCAAATCATGAAATAAGTAGGGTTGCCAGGACTGCGATTCTATAACTCTGACGGAGTTGGACCCATGCGTTTTCTACCGTAATCGACTCGGTTGTAAGTGATCAACCCAGTTGAGGTCGATATCGTTGCGATATAATCCGTGACAACCGAGTCCGACTCGGTTATATTTGTATAAAATGGTGGATGATAAGCCTTGGCCTACACGTAAACACAACCAGATTCTTTTTCGAACGAATAACAATAGTATGCTCAAAGAAAACCTACCTCTAGTAAGGGCCTACCCCTGAGAGTCCCGTACGTTCCCTTTTTTCATAAAATTATAACATTTAAATCCAATTTCTCCCCGATTGGAAATAAAACACACATCTATGTCATTTCGAATATTTGACAACTGACTGTGAATCATTTGTTCACATTTGACCGTCCACTGCCATGTAAATCATACCTTTCGACCTCGACGGAGTCGGTCCCGTGACAGAGTTGAACCCGTGAAGTTACTGAATAGGGGCCCAGGTGACATTTCCTAATCAACTATCAAAATTTCCATTCCATTAATTATCTAACTAGGAAAACGCCAAAGTCGTCGTTAGACGAGTGAGTGGGTCATGTGCTGAGTACCCGGTAACATTCCATTTCCCCCCCTACATAAGGCTGGATTCAGCGTTGGTCTTTCCTCCCTAGCCTAACATAGGCTAGACTCTAGAGTGGTGCATTATGGCCTTACAGTCAGTGGTTAAAGTGGATTCGGAATAGTAACGGTATGCACTTATGCTGAAGAAAGTATTGAAGCGGGAACGCCGGGGGGTATGGGGGGCGCAGGCCCCCAGTTATGCCCCGCAGGGATTTTTTTTTAGGGTGTGTGTCAAAAACACTTTTAAATCACTTTGGAGAGGGGTCTTCGTTTGTTTTTGTTTGCTAATATTGTGGTAGTATTTAGGATCGTATGCCTATATTTTACTAATTTTATATTATTCAACATAATTTGACAATGCGCATAAAATCTATCAGAAATTAGTCCCGGTATGGCATACCGTCGGTAATTTTAGTAACGGTATGCATACCGGCTCATACCGCCCCACTTTAACCACTGCTTACAGTTGACGTGCACTTACACCAAACAAACTCAAAACCATGTTGTTTATTCCTTATATAATATCAATCAATATAAATGCAAATGTTCTCGGGTACTCGGCACATGACTCACTCACTCATCTAACAACGACTTCTAGCGCCTTTATACCCAGAATGTTAAAAACCCGCGGGTTCAAACAACGATCAGGATAGATTTGGTTATTTCTGGATTATTTTATTATTTCTTGAAAATTATAGACGTGTTTTGAAATGCATTCATTACTATGGAAAACATAGCCAGTACGAAATACGAATAATAATTGCAAGGTTTACTCAACCTCCAAGCAAAATTTTGGGTAACCTTAAGCGTGCAACATTTGATACACCTTGGTCACTGCATGCAAACGTGATTCGAGAACGAATGATTTGTTCATAAACAAAAAACTTTGTCATTAAATTTAATGTGACATTCTCAGCCTATTTAGGCTATTAATTTTTTTTGCGAGTTTAAATTGTATCGGATTTTGCTCAAAATGTTAAATGCACCATGATGGATTGGTACCGGATGTCTGTTTAAAATTTCAGCTCAATCTGTTAAAAGCCGTTTGGCCTTTCTGGAGCTAACTCACAAAAACACAGATCTTGTGCCTTTTAAGTTGAAAGGCAAGACTCGGTCGCTGCGCTACCTCGTCTCATAATCAGCAATATCAGTAATTGTTGTAAAAATTTGTCCCGACTGGGGATCGAACCCAGAACCTCCGCCTCAACGTAGCAATGCTCTACCAATTGATCCCTAATCCATCGTTCTATAACAGTGGATTTCTAAGGTCTTTTACTAGGACAAAACTAGGCTATATTTGAACATAAAACTACTGATTTGTGATTTAGCTACTCAATTGTTACTTGAGCTACTATAATGAGTGTTTAAATTTAAATTTATTAATAGTTTATGTTTTTTAAAACTAATTGTGTACGTCTGCTGTGTGTTTTGTGTACTTGAAAGTCAGCCTGTCTGGGACTCGAACCCAGATCATCTGGCTATGCTATCTACTCTACTGTTGCTTGAGCTATTATAATGAAGTGTTAAAACTTTGGTTCTTTAATTGTTAATATTTCTTCAAAAGTGGTTGTGTACGTCTGTTCTGTGTGTTTTGTGTACTTTAAAGTCAGCCTGTCTGTGACTCGGAACCCAGATCATCTGGCTATGCTATCTACTTTATTGTTGCTGAAGTGTTAAAACTTTGGTTATTTAATTACTAATGTTTATTCAAAAGTGGTAGTGTACGTCTGCTGTGTGTTTTGTGTACTTGAAAGTCAGCCTGTCTGGGACTCGAACCCAGATCATCTGGCTATGCTATCTACTTTATTGTTGCTTGAAAACCTTTAATGATGTTTTAAAACTTTGACGGCCCCGTTGTTTTGTGAAACTTTGAACAGACAGTCTGTGACCCCGATCATCTGGCAATGCTAAACTCACAATTTTCTGAAATTTAAAAAGTTACAAATAACTAATTTTGAAAAATATGGTTGAACGTGCTGTGGTTTTTTTAAAAGTGCCTTCTGGGTCAACTAGAAGGTCATTTTACTTATATTTTTGTAGGCAATGATTGGTTTTGCAGTTACCAAGTTTATAGAATTTCGCTAAAGGTACTCTGCTTCGTGGGAGATTGAATCAGACCTTTTCTGGACTCGTATTTCGTACTGGCTAGTTTCTACTTTATTGTTGCTGAAGTTTATGGAGACTTAACTGGTGTTATTACTAATGTTTATTCAAACATGGTATGTATTTTTGTTTTCGTACTAAATCTTGTCCTGACCAGGGCTCGAACCCAGATCTCTGCTATCTCAGCTATCTACGTTGCAATTAGACTTGGAAATCCCAAGTTTTCAACTGGGCTAAGTCTGCCTTGGGGTTGGAGTAAAGGATGTCCCGGGACTCGAACACCCTTCTCCTCTTTGTCTATCTAACTTTCGGCGTTTCCCTAGTTTTTAATTTGTTTAAATGTTATAGTGTGTTTTGCCCGTTCGTGGAAATGGGAAACCATATCGGAGTCCATCTATTCGAAATTTTTTAATAATGAAATTTTGTTCGAATTTTATAATTCATCAAATTTGTCGATTTTCTGTGTGTATTTATTCCAAATTGAGTCCTAGGAAACTCTAACCCAAATCGAACGCTAGATTACTTTGTGCTTGATCCCCTTAATGAAGTGTTAAAACTTTGAGGCCAACAGATTGAGCTGAAATTTTAAACAGACATTTTTGACCAGGTACCGACACTGCTAAAAAATGGCACAATCCATTTCGATTTAAACCTACAAAAAATAATAAATTGAAAAAAATGCTTGAAATGTTAGGTTTCATTTTAACAATGCTTTTGTTCTAGAAGGCTTTTTATTGAATAATTTTTGTCGGGGCCCGATTGTAGCATTTACCAAGGTGTATAGACCCTTGCAAAGCTAAAATACCCCCAAATTCCGCTTGGAGATTGAATAAACCTTGCTCTTACTCGTATTTCGTACTGGCTATGTTTTTCCCTAGTTTGTCATAGTGATGGAACATAAACTGGTTATATGCTTTCAAAAAAATGTTTTAAAAATTTTTAAATACAATTCTAAACTAAAAATCTTTTTCCCACCAGGGCATTGAACCCAGGTCTCCCACATTTCCCGGTATAAGGGCGCCTTAGCCAATTTGACTAGGGAAACGCCAAAAATCGTACTGGCTAGACCGCCCCTTAGGGTTTGGGGGGGAAAAGGGATGTTCCCGGGCACTCAACACATGGCTCACTCACTAGTCTATCAAATTTCT
>JAMZAV010013357.1:0-16503 GCA_024449915.1 Sweltsa coloradensis | reverse complement strand
TTTACAATACCATAATTTCCCAACATATAAAATTCACCACAGTGTTCAGAATAGTAAAATTAATACCGCGCTGAATGAAAATGGATATTACTTATTTCAATGCAGTAAAGTCATAATCAAGTTTCCAAAGTTATCATTTTTTTCCGAAGCAATGACCGACCAAAGAAAAAATGGACAAATCCGATGTGTTCAAAATTTATTTGAGTATGGTGAATTTTTTCATAATTATTTGATCATAACTGTAGAGCTTGTTATTTAATTTCTAACACTCTGCAGCCGCGCCTGAAACCCTGTCTATGCATTAGGCTCTTAATAGCAGATGTAGGCTCAACCCTGCAAATGCCAGACCGTCGACGTAGCCAAAAGTCCATGGTTTGATTTGTTGCCGACGGGCAACATCGCGGCAATAGACGATTTTCAAAACTACCAGCCTCCTCTATATCGCGCGCGCAAAGCATTACGGAAGAAAGGGCGTTACACGCTAAATGCCATATGCTCGGGTGTGTGGCGTTACTACGTTTCAGCAGTCAGTGCAGAACGCCACGTGCCCAAACATATGGCTTTGCCATAAAATGCCCTTTCTCCCGTAATGCTTTGCAACGGAGCGCCGCATCGCGCATTGCGCAGTTATTCTGAAATGGTCCTATTGAATTGCGAAATCCCTGGATCCCTCTATTGAGGTAGTGCGGTCCAACGCATCAGTTTCGCGGCAATCCTAGCCTCTCCGCCGCCGACGGCCATCGCTGCTACGGCGTGTACACGACCTTATAAAACTGACTAGCCTGATTTGTTGTAGTAAGGGCCTCAAGTAATCGGTTAATTTATACAATAGCAGTAAATTTAGGGAACTTTGTGATTGGTAATTAACTCTACTTAATTTATTATTAATTTACATGTTTTATTATTGGTGCAATTATGACAACATCATTTCCTTAGGATCTACGTCTTCTTTCAGTCCATCCGTCCATCAGTTTTAGGCGCAATTTATTCCCTAATAGAACACACAAAATTCTTAGAACTATTTAATTTCTAATCCAGAAGGACGAAACGCGTTGTGGTTGAAGGTAACAAACAACTTTAAATTAGCTGCAGTTGTCATCAGCAGGTGAAATGTTTTGTTGCCCCCAGCCTTCAGGCTGGACTTTATGTTCTCTATGCTTTTCCAATCTGTCATCTCCAATCTAAACTAAACTAGCAGGTTGGCCTTTTCCACTTTAATTGTTGAACATTTTAATTTGTTTAGTGCACATACTTGTTGTGTAGGGATAAGATTTAACTAAAATAAAACTTGCCACCGTTGACTTTGTTAATCTGCTTGACTTAGTGTCCCCTGCAAAACAGCAAATCATCAACTCGCTTCCCTGACAGGCTAGCTCAATCCTGCGTACAATCCCGCCAATGTTTAAATAGGCGCTCACGGCCACTTGTTGCGACAAACATGTAGCGCCGGCAAATCTTCGCTACATTCAGGAATTGGTGAGCGTGACGCCCGGTGCCCACCATGCAAGGGTCACCATTGATGTCCACTGCACGTTGTCAATTTCCCTGTAGATTGCAGTTCTCTATCCCCAAAATTTTGGTCCCTTGTCTTTTCGTCATCGTGTCTTCCATCAAGGTTCTAGACGCTTGGGGGAGGAGTTATTCTTCGTCGTTGCTCGACAGCTGTTGCGCCGTCTCTTTGTTGCATCGTAATCATTTCCTCTCGGATTTCACCCCCCACACTGCATCAACTTTGGCATTGTTTTGAAAAACTTGAGGCCTTGAACCTAGGGTCCAAGCTGACGCCCGCAGAAAATTTCCCCATATAGCTTGCCGGGTATTTAATCTTTATTCACTGCAGCCTTTTAAGTCTTTCATGGCCGAGTCATTAGCCGTCCCTCTGGATTCTTGAGGCATTTTCCCGATTATGGGGTAAGCTACTGACCCCGTGCAGTACTTTTCCCTCCAGGAGTCCTGGGGCCCTCTTGAAGGGAGGAAGAAATGTACTGAGCTCCTAAATTTTTGTACTTCTATAAATAAAATGCGCTATGTTCCCACTTGGCGTCATTTCAAGTACATGTTTGATTGCTTTTCCTTTTGGCAGCAACGACGCCAACATGTTCTGTTGAGTCCAACGTTTTACCATTTTGGGATTAACTTTGTGGTGGTAATTTAATCCTCTTGCACTCTGTGTGGCGCTCTTCGGCTTGGTGCTAGGGTGGAAATAGCCCACAATCTTTCCTAGATTTGCCATTAAGTGTCCAGCCTTGGACTTCCACATCAAGGTCCTTATCCACACTAAGCTGCAGTGAATGGGCCAAGCAGCAATGTGTGAGGCTTTCATCTCGTCAAGCACTGCCTTTCACAACATTCGCAGCAGCATTTGTCTGTGACTAGGCAAAACCTTGTCTCGAGGCCCCACGTCCTCACGGACGTCATTTAAGCAGTTCTGCAATGTTTGGCAAAGTGAGATAGGTTTTATTTTTTGGTTTCAAGAATCAATAAACTTCAGTATCAATTCATCATCTATGTACTGTAGTGACATGTCACATCCAGGTACCGTCATTAGCTTATCGATGTCCAAAAGCCCAAACGTTAAACACCCGTATTCATTGGGATGATGCCAGTTGTCTCGTCTGTGCTGTAATCTTCGCACTTTTGGGCCTTTCATGACGGCACGTGTAGTCTGGACACGCGAGGCATTAATGTCATGAACCCCACCCCCTTTCTACAGTCTTGATGGGGCACAGTCCTGGAAAATAAGGGGGACAAGGTCATGTGTTGTTAAGCTCCTTGCTTGTTACCGTCCCTTTAAGGTGGGCTTTGGTCTCTTTTATGAAGAATGTTAGGACTGTGCGAGTACTCGATTTTCGAGTTCATTTTCGAGGCTTCGCGCCGAGCCCAGCCGGTTTAGGCTTGATTCATTCGAGCTGAGCTTGGCTTCAGGCCGAGCCAACAAAAACACGCAGTTTGTCATTTTCATCTACACTCAAAGACTTTTGGGTCACAAAGACTTTCGGCAGAGAATGCGGCAGCCAGCGAACATTAATAGACAATGTTGTCATTCTCAAACACCATTGGCCAATTTTATAAACAGTTTTGGCAACGAAATTTTCACTGCACATTTAATATTTCAATCGTCAACTGTCTTCTTGGTTAAACTAAAAACACTAAAGTCTATGCGAGGGCCCCGACGGTAGTCCTATTCCCAAGAGTGTCTTCGTAGAACCCCAACATTCAATCCAATCCACTCTAGTCAAGTTACTCGACGCAGTAGAATGCAAACTTGGCTCTCTCTCTCCCTCTTCTCTCTCTCTCTCTGCCGATGCCCCGGCCGACGAGACAGAAGAGATGAGACTAGACGGGTTGAGACAGGCTAGCGAATGGGGGCTAGACAGTCGTAACATCAAAATTCGAATTTCGCTGCCCGCGTGGTTTCCTGCAGGGGGGAAGTACAATCACGAGCAAGTATGGACGTGGAAGACGAGATGGTGGAGTTTCAGCAGCAGCTCTGTTGCAATGATTTAGATTGTCGTCTGTACATTATACCATGTCCATAACCATCCATACTAAGGGATGTCGAACGTTCGAAATTCGAACTCAAACTCTAAAATTTTTTTAAGTTCAGTAAGATTTTTTGATAAGCGAAGACTTCAATTACCGCCCAAAAAAATTTAGCTCTGGTGTTTTTTTTTTTTTTTTTAACTCTCATCCAGGCAAAACGGATATCCGATCTTATGAAAATTGAAGGGGACTCGAAATCTCTGAACTTAAGGTATTGTTTTTGGGTACAACGGAAGAAAATTTCCCCATGAAATATCGTATTTTACTTTTTTTTCCGTTTTTTTTCTTGTCATTTGGGCACTCTGAACCAAAAAGGGTGGGCTACAAGTTTCATATTATACGTGGGACATTAAGGTATGGTAAATGTAGTACATTTTGAAAGAAAAGTTGAAAAAGTTCCCAGAATTATAGAAATAAAGCTTTAAATAAAAGTTTTTTATTTTTTTGTGCGGTATTTTGTGCCATTTGGCCAATTCTGACCAATGGTTGGGGCTACAACGTTCATATTATACATGGACATTAAGGTTATAGTGATGTAGTACTTTACGAAAGAAAAAGTTGAAAAAGTTAGCCAGAATCCATAGAAATAAAGCTTTTAATATAAGTTTTTTACCGGAAATAATACAAATTGACAAGTAACAAAAGAAACATGCCAACAATCACCTACAATGCGTAGGCAGCAAATCAAAGCACTTGCAAATGTAAAGATATCCCACGCAAACTAAAAACTTAAAAAGCTCATCCATCAACGCGGCGGGACTTAAGCGTTTTCCTAGTTTTAACTAATTTGTAGTAGTGTGCGGTCACATATTATTTGACAAGGCAAAAAAATGGTTTTCAGTTTACAGGTACAGATTTAAAAACAAGAAAATGGTTGGTGGAGGTGCCTGTCCAGAAGTTACATACTTCTTGGTGGAGGTGCCGGTTCAGAGACTTATCACTATTTTACCTATTATGAGGGTTTTGATGTACCTTTAAGTTGGGTTCGAGTTCAATACAGTCAGAAATTTTTGGATGAGCGTAGCGAGCGTAGCGAGCGAAGCGAAGATTCATTTAAACTACACTGGAAAAAAAAATCCGAAGTTTTTTTTTTTCCTTTCTTTTTTTTTTTTTTTTTGTTTTTTGTGTGTTTGTTAACACGATCCGGCTAAACCGCTACTCCGTTTGCGATGTAATTTTATGGAGGCCTTCGAAATTTTGTAACTTAGAACTGCCACTTTTTTTGAGCGCAATCGGGAAATTTTTCTTAAAAAAACGCAATTTTACGATTTTTTCGATTTTCAAAAAAATTCTTCGACTTATAACACTTACATGCTTTATCGATTGTAATGATTTTTTAACAAAAACCTTAATTTATGAATTAAGATATTCGTGTGAAATTGAGCAGCTAATCGAAAAATTATTTCTATGAAAATCGAAATTTACGGGTTTTTTTCTTTTTTAAAAACAATTTTTTGACAAAACACCTACATGATTTATCCTATTGTAAGATTTTTTTAAGAACCTTAATTTCATGAATTAATATAACTCTTTGTAAATTTGAGCGAAATTTGAATAATATTTCTTATGAAAATTGCAGTTTACATTTTTTTTTTTTTAAAATTACGTAAAAATACGATTTTTAAAAAAATTAAGTTAATTTTAATTTATTTAATTTAATTTAATTTTAAAAAATCTTTTCGAATTAAGTAATGATTTTTTCACAGAACAACAGAAAACCGCGTAAATCAATGCGGGCTCAAGCACCAATTACGCCAATCCAACAACGCGGCGGACTTAAGCGTTTTCCTATTTGTAAAATTCGAAGTTCGGTTTTATAACGGAAAGTTTGGTTAGTTCGAAAGAAAAAAAGTGGTTTCACACATCCCTAATCTTATACCACATGAGTTTGGGGTTTCTTTCCGCACAGCTTGTGGAACACCCCACTCCTCCTCCATCCAACCCACCAGAAAATCCTACTACGATTTAAAAAAAAAATGGGGAAATATATGCCTAAATTGCCACTGATTTTTTTAATATTTTTTTTTTACAAACAAAAAAAATTTCCCAATTGGCAATTAGTCTTAATTGCAGCATATTATGCAAATTTAGTAATTGAAGTGTTTGATTTTCCCATTTTGAATACATGAAACCCAATGATGACATTTTATGAAAGAGCAGAAAATTTACTATTTTTCTAGTCCAAACAAAGTGTACCGTATATATATATATATCCCAATTTTTGTTCTTTTACCTAGGCCTACCCCTGACAGCCCATGTGGTGCTAGGGTATGTGGTGGGACTACGCCTCCCGTTTAGTCTAGTCTTGTGTTGTTTGAGCATGGAAGCCTACGGTGATAGTGGTCTTTGTGTGATGTGATGTTTAAAATCTGTTATGCAAAACTATCTATAAATAATAAATAATTATAGGCTATGTACCAAGTTGTGTTCTGGTTTTTAACTGGTTGTTGAATGTCTTTTGTTTCAGTCTGAGAAGGAAGAGAAGGATGTTGAAAAGGAGCCAGAAGAGAACAAGCAGAAAGAAGAGAAGGAGACAAAGTGAAGTGTAGGATGATTAGTCTAGCCCCACTCGATGTTTGACTGTGCCCTGTGTTGTTTGTGACCTAACCGCTCGTCGTCTCTGCCGCTTGTGCTTTCTGCCGCCACAACCACCGACCGAACACACCAACTGCCGGAGACGAGCTTTTTTTACGTTTCACATGCAACAACCAAACGAAGAAAACACACAAAGGAAACATTTTATACTAAGCTAAGCATTTTTACAAAAAAGAAAATGGAAAGTTTGAAAATCGAATAATTTTCTATCCGCTTTAATCACAACACGGGAAACAATTTAGGAAGGCTGCTATAATCAATTTGTTGCACTCCCTTCTCTGAAATTTCAGAAACAGTTTTGTTTCACCACCATAGAGATTCCAGTCGTTCATTCCACTTTGCCTTCTTAATGTTTTGAGGATTCGTACTATGTAATATAGGGCCATTTATTTTTTAAAGCATTTATTATAGATTTAGCCATAATTACTGAAGAGGCAAATCAAACTCTGGGCCCCAATGATCTTGTTCTTATGTGAGAATTTGAGTGGGTTGGCCATGCACATTGTTTTAGATGTAAGAGGGAAGTTTTGATAGGAGAGAATGGTGAGAGCATGTTGGAGCATTGCTCAAAAGAGAGTTTTTATCAGTGCAAATACTGTAATAGATAGCATAGGTTATAAACCAATCCCCAGAAATTTTATTGTAATTAATATTACCCGCATCTTTGATCTGTGGTGACGAGGAGTCATCTCGCCAGATTCTTCCTGTTTTCAGTCACTCGTCCGTGGTAACAATCTCTTTTAGTGTTTCACTCGGCTTCTCGTCGCTCAGTATTGTTTGTGTCAGCTAAGAAACATGCTACAAAGATTCTCCGCTCTTGATGGAGCCGGTCTTTTCGTCCTGCGCACGAATCGAACAGTTGCATTTTAAAGAATATTCTAATTGTATAACTAGTTGTAATATAGGAAGTTATTTAAAAACAGTGCACGGAGTGACACAACTTTGGTGGGTTTGTTTCTCATTCAACGTAAACGACTAGTGTGGGCTTGCCGGCGCGTGTTTCTGTCGTTTGGGGACGTAGTTGTGTGTGCCGAAGTGTGGACTTTGAAACTGTGGAACTTTTTTGGGACTTTTGGGGACCAGCAGTGAACATAAAAAATGGAAAACCAACATCACAATTAAAGTTAAGGAAATAAAATAAGTCCATGGAAATTTTCGCCTGTGTTTTCCGATGCCGAAGCTTAGTTTCATCCCAAGCCAACCCCCTTGGCTACTTTGAAGAGTTGAAGAGTTGCATCTGGAAGCGACAGACCAAAGTTTCTAACAATTTTTACAAAAAGGGGCAGTCTTAAAAAACCCACGCTGCATTTACCATGTTTATATGTTATACATTAGCCGTAAGAAAAATCCTTTTTCAACTTGGCTTGTTTTTTTCAGTAGATTTGGCATAGTTGTATATTAAGATTTTTTATTCATTCGTGCAGTATAATTCGTATATAATTGCATTCAAGTTGAAACTGGAAGACATTGTAATGGTATTACAGTATCAATCTTGTGGTTTACGATATTGTTAATAGACTACAAGATGAAGCTCTCTAAGTTTGGGTTCTGTCAAGCTGTATAGTCGGAAGTTTTTCAAAGGGGAAATGCATATCAATACGAATTTGAAAAAAATTCATGGCTGGGCCCGTTGCTTGATGTGGTAGGTTTTACATCAATTTCTCCCCACCGGATCATCAATTTATATGTGTTAGAATATATAAAAAACTCAAATATAGAATCATCCCTATCCATAAAATCATATTCATAAATATATATATCAGCTTTTTTGCTTTATGAGCTGTAATTACTATGACAATTGCCAAATAAAGGTGAAAATCAAGTTTTTGTTTCTATTTTCCCCCCACACTATTCCTGCCTATAGCACCCTACTTGCTTGCATCACCCTAGAAAATATATTATAGAAATGTAGGCCTACTAGTGTGAATAATGTTAAGTTGCAGTATTGATACACTCAACTAAACTAGGCCTTACGTTTACTAGAGTCTAGACTACAATTCCGTACTACAGTAAATGGGTAGTACATTCAAATAAATACCCGGGATTAAATTTTGTTTTTGTGCCATTGCTTTACACAATGGCCTTCTTGCCTAGGGCGAGAAAAAATCATTAAAATAAAAAAATATATCTTATACTTTTATACTATATATATATGTATGTTATACCAATATAATCTTTCCTTTCCCTATTTAGTCTACCTACATTTATTATTCATAATTTATGTTTTATTTATGTGCACCCCTACAATCTAGTACTATTTGATGGATATGAGATTGATGATCTGTTTTTTTAGTATGAGTGAACAATAAAATGAGGGCGTGTACTACAAAGTACAAACCACAAAAAATATAACTTTTAAATGTTCTTATTTTGAACAGTGAACTAGACTTACAAAAATTTCATTAAAAGTGCTTTTCCTACACTGCCAAGTGCCAACGAGTAAAACCGTCGATGCCCAACCTCTTGATGAACATGGTAATGACCTAGAGCCGTAATTTAGGCCCTAGATAAGAGAAGTATTTGAATCTTTTGCTGGGTTTAAGGGTTACACTTCAGGGCTCAGAAATAATATACTATACATATTTATTGCTTTGTATTCTATACTTCATTGATATTCTATTCTTGCTTGAATTAGAAATAAATGATTTCTTCCAAAACTTTCCCGTAACTAGAAAATAGCCAAAATTTTTTTTACGATATATATATAAAATATAATATATATTATAACACCATATTATCAATTAAGGACACCTATGTTTTGACCACTCTAGCTTTAAAAAGGGGTTTATAAATACTATTGAAAAATGGCTTGCACATAATTGGCCGCACCCCACTTTTTGAAATTGATAATTTTAAATATACTGTACTTGAGGCCTATACTCGTAAAAATTTCAGTAATGGGCTTAGATGTAGCAAAGATGAGTCTTTGGATGTAGTACCGGTACGTGAAAATAGTGTTTTGTGAATAGATGCTACTAAGCGCTATTTTTCCTGTCCTATTTCATTTTATTTTCCGTAGTATCTATAATTTGTTAAAACACATTTTTTTTCAGTTGACATTAATTTAACCTTAATGACATAATTTCAAAATAAAATTATGAAAAATCTTCATACACAAGCTTTAAAGACGGTCAAAAAATAGATGCTATTAAAAGACACGAAAGTGCTATAGATACGTACCTCTACTAACAGTTCTAGGGATGATATTATCGTTGAATGAAATTAAAAGGAAACAGTTCCAGTCCTTTCTAGGATTCTCATTACCCAAATTCTGGATCTTTTTTTTCTTTCTTGTGCGAAGTTGGCCTCTTTAGCCATTCTTCTGTCTTGCTATCCAATATAAGACTGCCTCCTTTTCTATCCTGCTCTCGTACCTCTAAAACAAACTAGGCATAGCGTGAGTGAGCTAGCATCTCAACAGTGCAGAGATCACATTGCCAATACCTGAACGAAGAACAAGTAATATGGATCCATCTAGTGCTATTTTTCATTACTATTCCAATTTATTTGTATCCAAATATCATCTCTATTTCTTTTGAAAACACAGTATGCACGTAACACATGCACCATTACTTAAACACCATTACTTCTAATTGCCATGATTTAGCGATTTAAAACATGTTTCAGTTCTAGATAGCCAGCGGTTTAGCCGAGCTTGTTTAACCGGTTCCCACTCGAACACCGAAGTTAAGCAGAATCGGGCGTGGTCATGGGTTGTGTGGGTGGGCGCTCTATCCTGAAACTCACGTATACCGCTTTAGAGCAGATGGAGGTTTGAAAGCTAGTGGTAACGGCTTGTTCTCCTCGACGTCGTCGGCAGTCCGGGTTAGGGGGGAACCCCACATGACTGTCAAAGTTACACCGTCCTTCGGATGGAGTTAGCCGTGGTCCCTTGGTACTTTTCGAAAGGAGTAGGTCTGCCGAAACCCGGGGTTTCCCCTCCTCCTTCTGTAATACTCATTTCATCTATCACCCCCATGCTCGATTAGCCAAGTGCATAAAATATGAACGTAAGCAATATCCCAATCAATCAGTTTCTAGATAAAAATGGTTTGGGTAAAATACCGGGCGGGTGCGTGATTGATGATAATTTGTGGACGAGCATCCTAGTTTCTAAAGAATATAAAGTAAAAACACTAAAAAGCAACCTTCACCACAATTGAAAGTTTTTCTCAGGAAAATGAGTCTACTAGACTAGATGAACAGTTTCTGAAGAATAATTTACATACACCTCCCACATTCAGAAATTAAGTATTGAAATATGGTCACCGTCACCCTAGTGAAGAGATGGTTTTCAGGCACAACCTCATCATGTTTCAGTTCCAGGGTGTTTTGTTTTGTACCGGTACTCATTCCAATTTATTTGTCTCTAGCAGGCCTGCCATCTTCTAGGGATGCACACGATAATCAACAATGTTATCAATCGATAATCAATAATGGACATAATTTTTATAGTCGATAACCAAAATTCATTACGATTATTGAAATATCAACTAATTTGGGCAATATGGCACGAACCAAACTCCAAAAACGGAGATTATCTCATGCTGTGCCATGCACAGGCTGGGCTGATGGTGTCATACTATACTCGAGATTTATGTTTGGAAATGAGCTATCAGTCGATAACGGAAGCCAAACACATGGTGTCATACTCTAGATTTATGTTTGGAAATGAGCTATCAGTCGATAACGGAAGTCAAACACATGACATTGAAGACAGCGAGGCAGCAAAAAACAGAACGTGATTGTATTGTTTTGGCGTACAATTGCCACTCTTGAGGTTCCACTATATGCACAAATAAAGGCTTTGTTGGTGATATCGATTTGATAATGAAAAAAGTATATTTGTGCATCCCTACCATCTTCATTTCATTTGCATTCCGCATCTGCACCCGTGAGATTTAACCTACAACTCGTCTTTTAATTTGTAGCTACAAACTGTCTTGGGCATTTAGAAAATTCCAATTTGACCCCTATATATTCAACATATGATGCTATTTTTAATTAAACATAATGTCAATCATTCCCAAAAATTTGTTCTACCTGATTGCCCGCCTAAAACCACAAATGCAGCTCCTTAGCACTTGAAACGCAATGAAGCAAGAAGTATCAAGACCCGGCCCTTCATCGGGACCACAATGCCATTTCGTCCCGCTAACTTGATGTATGTAGTACGGTATGTTATTTTCTAATGTATGTAATTTGACTGTACACCAACGAATGCTTACTTTATTTATATTATAATAAGTATAACAACACTAAACATGTTTTTCACCACCAACATGTAGAAAGTACATACTAAAAATATATTTAAAGTAAACTTAAATCCGCAAAGTGGTGTATGTTGACAAGGTGTCTATTTTTTGTTGATTAAACAAATCCAAATGTGCCTGAGAATGCTGCTTATGCTTGTGCAAACTCTGAACGTGTAGCCAAACCAAAACAGAAAATATCGTTTATGGTTGGTTTTGTTTCGTCTATTTTTAAAGGCCTGGCGGTTGTATTTAAAGAAAAATAATGCTTTTTAATTTCTTTTCAGATAAAGATTCTAATTTTTTCCCGGAAAGTATTTTCCTAGCAATTTAAAGCAGTACGTCGTACATACAAAACTTTAATGGAATTAATTTATTGAAAAGTAACAAAAACAAACAATTGCCTTGTCTGAATTAGTCTTTCTTTGTTATAAATTAATTTCATTGAGGTAATTTATTCAATAAAATCTAAATGAAATTAACATATTATTTTTTCTATTACAAAAAATCATTTAAAAGCACTGTATATTTCTACCCATTAAGTACAAAACTTACCGTATTGACCGCGTTGTTGAAAACTCAGATGGTGAGTGCCCGCCTTGAGGTACATGAATATTGAAAGTTAGGGGCTAGCCCCTAACCTAGGGCACCTAAAACATCTGTAAATCCTTGGACATACAATTGAGGCATTTGTTTATCATGAGAGTGACTCACAGTGGGCAGCAGCAAAATGTGAGCATTTTGGGAATTTATAATTTTAACAATTCTATTTAATGGGTGGTTTGCAGTTTTGTAGAATAATAATTAAATAATCTTGATGTGGACAATCAGCAATATTTGATTTGACTTGCGCGATAATTAGCAGAACAAGAAACTACGAAATGTAGATAGACAGAACTATTATTCGCTTGGCGGGAAAATCGGAGTATAGGCACTTAAAGTTCAATCTAGGTGCCGTTAGGGCGCAGCACGCGGTGGCTCACATCGGGCACTTTTAAAAGAAGCAGATTGGGGATTGAGGTATCCCCAGCTCATGAAACGTGATGTGACTTGAAACTATCAATCGAGGGATTAGTACCGCAACACATGCCAAATTTGGTGGGGTACGAGATTCTTCTTGGTGAAATATACTGAAACATGCTAAATCACTTTAAGGACTTAGTACTCTGGCCTATACTACTATCAATTCGCAGCGTCGACCAAAGGTGGGCTACAGTTCAGATTTTACATGGACATTAAGGAATAGTGGTGTAATTCCCTTGAAAGAAAAGTTTAATGCTGGAAGGCTTCCAAATAAAGGTTTAAAATACCTTATACAGGCATACAATCAACAGAACTATAGTTACTGACATACGCCTACATTGTTTTCAAAAAGCAAGCTTTGTACCACTATATTTTTTCATTCTATTGTTAATGGTAATACCATAGCAATTAATCGACTTGATAAATTTTTTAATTTAAAATAATTTGCATGGAACTTGAAAAGTAATGAGTCCCACACATAAAAAAAACTTGTAAAAATCCAGCAAACCTTACCACTCAAAGAAATGAGATCTTAAAAAAAGGGCCAAGCTCATCACCTTCACTTGCGCATCTTAATTCATAAACGTACAGGTCCCGTAACAACACCTTGAAAAAAAAGCTTGCAAAAAGAATTGCATGATCTTACGTTAAAATAATTAGAAAAAAGTTGGATGACATTACGTTAATAATAGTGCAAATTCATTTCTAAGCTTTCAAGGGGTGTTACGGGACCTGTACGTTAGAATAAAATCGAAAGTGGAAGGTAAAGAGCTTTGGCCCTTTTTTAATTCATTTATTTGAGTGTAAGGATGGGTATTTACAAGTTTTGTAGTTGGGTAAGCTACAGGACAGCCTGACAGTTGTAATATCAATTATCTCATCAGATCCGCAGGGTCATATTACGAATGTGGTTTATTTCGGTCTTTCAACAAAATACACATCTGAAAATCAATTGTTTTAATAGGTCTGGGCGAAAATCGTATTTCGATACGATATCGAAAGGAAATATTTTCTGATACAATATATTTGATTCATATTGATATATTTTGGCTTCATATAAAAATATCGAAATTTAAACCAAAAATGCTAAATTTCGTAATTTTGGTGGAGGTGCCGGGTATAGGTAGTCTAAATTAAATTAACCTGACTGGTGTATATGGTGAAGGTGCCGGGTCATAAAACGTGATTGTGAGATCGTAAAAATCGATGAATAGGATTCTGGTGATACCTTATCAACCCTATTTGGCCACAAATTATGAAAAATAGACCCACTCTTTTGATAATTTTTTGATTTTTGATTTTTTTTTAATTATTATTTTTTTTTACAAACAATTACATTTCGTATCATATCGAAAATTTTTGTGTGATATCGATAATTGAATGATATGTCATAGCCCAGCACTTCAAAAGTAATTTTTTGAAAAGTGTAACTGTAGCGCCCTATATTTCTACTTCTATGACAACTACCCAAAATGTCCAATATCTCTTTCTATACCTCTAACTCTAATTTCGGGAGGTCCCTGGTTTCGACCCCGGCTACCAATCCTGACAGGTTCCTCCCAGCTATCTTAAAACCCCTAAAAGTAAAGTCATCTGGGACCTCAAGGGGTTCAAGTTGTTCTTGGGCCTGCTTCTACGAGTTATCTTATATGGAATAATCTACTTTTCTTTAAAATCACTTTATTCTATTACAAAATCCGTTTCTCCAGAATGTCCGACAATGTAGCTAGTGCGAGTGTACTTTGTTTACAAATCAGTGATTTACATAATGTGCTTAGTGGAAAGTTCTCGAGGAATAGGTAGGGCCTTTTTTATAATTAGCTATGCAAATTACTTTAAAGTCAATAAGTTGGCGCCTTGCATTTTACAAGCCCTCAACCCCTTGTCGCCTCGTAGACGTGCTAGATTTTAAAAATAATTATATAGCCCGTGGCCCATTTGACATTCCGTCAGTCAGGGCCTACCATCGCTTTTATACCATGCTTATTTAATCACAATATGAAGAGGGAAATGTAAATTTTTAGAGAAACATATACAGATATACGAAAAAAAGTCACTTTGGATCAGTTTTGTCACGTGGTTTAGTTGGAAATGGAAGTTTCGTTTCAAACCGAGTGTAAGAACTTCTGTCGAAACTCGAAATTGGCAAATAAAAAACGGAATTTAAAAAACTGTAGGTATATACACTATATGCTATTATTATCAATAAAATATATTTTTGCATTTTTTCTTGCATCTTATGTCCCTATAAACGTGCAAGTAAAACTGTCTTTAAAAAATCACAATTATTTCAAAAACGAAACTCGATGGGGGGGGGGGTCCCCCCCCCCCCATTAGTAACAGGGGGACGAGAGTACCAATATATACATACCACCAACCCCCCAACTCATGTTAGAATGCTGTATAAATAAGTGTCAATCAAACAAATTCACAATTATTTTTAACATTTGCCTGAAAAAACGATCAATTCAACACACGTGGTTTCCATATTTGTTATTCGAACGAAATCTTTATAAAATGTTTATTCAAACCGTTTTAAAATTTGTTGAAAAAATAATAAGAATTATCGAAATGTTTTTTTGTCAAGTTTTGGATTTGTTGAATGGTTTTTTTTTCGTTTTAAAAAAAAATGACCCACGAGGTTTGAATTATTCAAAAGTTCTAAGCTCTAAAATCGTTTGGGCCTTAATCCCTTTTTTATCCCTTGGGCCCATCCAGTGCAACCATCTTGCGATTTCACCCCTTCTGCTTATTTTTGGGGGGTTAAATTTTTTTTAAATGTTTTAATTAACCAAGTGCATCTACGATAATACATATAGTTTACTATGTAAGCTAGAACACTTAACGCTTTGATTTACTGTCCCCCTCTGAAAATCAGTTACATAACTGAGTGGGTAGACTCTAAATACAATTTATTTATTTATTTATTTATTTATTTTATTTATTTATTTTTTTATTTATTTTTTTATTTATTTTTTTCATTTTTTTTATTTTTTTTATTTTTTTTATTTATTTAAATGCTATAGCCTTATAGCCTAATCGCGAGCCAAATATAGAAAGAAATTAAATTTAAATTTAATTTAAAAATATTACAAAACTCCATTTTCATTTATTTTCCTTTGGGGGCACATTGGCTTTCCACATTGTTCTTCTTTTTTTTAAACTACCATCTTCGTCTTCTATATTTTTCCCCGACATTTTACGCCATCTTTTTCTGACCTCCCACAGTCGTCCTACTTCTACTTTTCCCAAATTTAAATTTAAAAAATAATTATGCATTTATTATGCAAATAATTATGTTTTAAGAGACCCACTCAAATGCAGAACAATGATTTCAGTGGGGAAACGAACCGAGGACGGCGTCGTCGAAGAACGAATACAACTACAACTACAAGGCTACAAGCTAAACGTGGAACAATGAATGATTCAATCTAAGACTTTGAATCATTAAAAAATTTTTTCGATTTTGGTTGGCGGGAAAAACTCCCGTACGGGAATTGTTAATATTTAATACTATTCAGATGTTAAAAAAATCCATCCCGATCGGGGTTCGAACCCGAGTCTCCCACATTCCAGGTAGGCCCTGCAGGGCGTTTAAAAAATTCAATAACTGAATTTGTGTTTTTAAAATAGGTTATGAAAAACTTAAATTAAAATACATTTTTATCCTGGTGTAAGGAGGGTCCGTGAGCGTTTTTAAATTTTCTATAAGCCTACTTTACATAGGCGTAACAGAATTTTAAGCTCGGTGGGGCCCCTGGATTCCCAAACTCCATGGTGGGTCTAAAGGGGCCATACTTTAAATGGGAGACCGGGTTTTGAGCTCCCACGGGAGGATTTTTAACTTCTGAATAATTGTATTAAATATTAACACTATAAAGATGTAACGTTGCCTACGCTTATTGTTGGAACAGTTAGAACACAGGATAAACAATGATTTTATACCGTATTATACAAAGTGATTTATTGTTGCATGAAAGTCTAAAAAAAGGGGAGAGTAGAAAAAAGGGAAAAAAAAAAGTAGAAAAGAAATTTAAATTTTAAAAAAAAATTTTCCCCGGGGTCAGGTTTTAAATTTACAAAATTTTTT
>JAMZAV010013356.1:0-16529 GCA_024449915.1 Sweltsa coloradensis | reverse complement strand
ATTATTTTTAAAAAAATTTTTTTCTATTTTTTAAAAAAGTAACAAGCCAAAAACCCCTTTTTTTTCCAAAAAATTTTGTTGTCTAAAAATGTAAAGTTTAGTTTTTGGGTTTGATGTCCAGATTTTTACTCTAAATTTTTAAGATTTTCTTCACAATTTCCTTATTTTATTGTAACCTTGTAAGTTGTTTTTTTTTTCTTATTAATCTTTTAAATCTAAATTTTTTCTTTTTACCATCAAGGTCTTATTCAAAGCATATCCCTTTTTCATTCCCTTTTCAAAAACTCCCCCCTTTTTGTATTTGAATCCACCGCACTGGTGTAACAGGACCGGAAAGGGGAAATAAAAGAAGTGGAAAAAACGGAAATTCGGGTAATATTTTCTCCCTTAAAATTCCGAATTTCCTTTCCGATATTCACAACATGACAAGGCTATAGGTTTTTTGGGGATAGGAAAAATTTGTGAAGGGAGTCTGAGGGGTATTTAAGAGACTTAAACCCTTTGCATTCGCTTTTTAAAACTGGGAAAACCTCGGAAAAAACCTACAGTCAGGATTCCCCCGGTCTCGAGGGGGATCCAAACTGGGGACCCCCAATCAAGTTAGCGTTGGGGCGCTCGACCAAACACTGTGGGTAAAAATTTGGGGGCATATAGCTCATGTATAATTCCAAGGGTAAACTTCGCACAACGCACTAAAGGGACCAGGAAAGGAAATCCCCCGGCGAGTAATCCCCCAAACTGACATGAGCCTGCAGCCTTGCACCAACTTATGAAATCACTCAAATTATTTAATTATAATTAGGGGGATATTGGTAAGTTTTAAAAAACACCCCACATTAATAACAAAAACCTAACACTTTTCAAAAGCAAACAATTTTTCTCCCAACAAAACGAACCGAATTACTAAAATACTTACATTGAGGGCCGTGGCCGTTCATTTCCGAACGACGACATCCCAAAATTTTTGCAAATGTTTTACGTATTTCCCAAAACAAACTTCAGCGTGGTTTTAATTTGTAAGGGAAAAGGTGGGTCACCTAAAAAGCCGGGAAATTATTTTAAGGGGCCGTACGGGGGGTTTGGGGGGCTTTCCCCCCAAAATACACGCCCAGGCGAAAAAGTTTAAAATCAGGGGTTTTAGAGTTGTTTGGGGCGTTCTAGAAAAAAAAGTGGGCTGAATCATACCAAATTAATGGCTTTTGTCAGTAAAAACTATAAAACTAATAAAAAAAAAAATTGGAGTAGTGAGTGATCGACCTGTCACAACCATTTAATATGCATTCATTTCGTTTGTGATCAGTCCCAAAATAATGGGAAAATTGTGAAAATTTTTGGCTTCTCTTCAAAAGTGAAGCCGGTGTCAAAATTTTATTTTCAGTTACAAAAGTATTCAAATAAATTTGAAATATGAGCAGTGGGTGTAAAATAATTAATATAAATTTTTTTCTTTTTTATATTAGCCACAAAATTTAGTGTTCGTTCCTAATAACAAAAAAAAAGGGGGGGACACTGCGTATCCCAAAAAATAGGCGCACCATTACAAATTAAGCCTGACTTTAAATAATTTAATTCAAACCCAAAATCAGCTAGAAATCCGCGAAAAACCCAAAACCCCGGTCATGCAACATATAAAAATTATGGGCCGACTGCATTGGGACGAAGAAAAAAATTTCCTAAAGCCTCTCAATTTTTTTTTTAAACACTTCGGGAATTTATTTGTTTTGGATAAGTGGCTACAAAAAATATCCAGATGTATTCCATGTCAGACCACACAACCACCAAAAACACACACACACACACACACACAAAACCCCACACACACACACACACACACACACACACCACACACACACACACACACACAACACGGCCGCACTCCCCCCCCCATCCTCAACATCAGGGGTTGCACTTGACAATAATATTCACGGGTCTTTTCGTTTTTTTACTTTTTCCCTTTTGACATATTTAAGGAATAAAATCAGGGAAAAACCCGGGTTTACAATATAATATTGTTTTTACGAGAAAAATATATTCCAAAAAAAATGCTTTCTCTTTTAGGTGGTAACTTGAATCACGCGTACGGTTTGGTCCCCCCAAAATTCGTATTTTTCCCAAAAAATAATTATCACGTTTAAAAATCCGACTATTTGTTATTTAAAGGGTTTAAAATTTTAAGGTACTTTGAAAATACCCTTTTTTTTTTTGGTGAAAAAAAGATGCAAACAAAGCACTTTTTTTTTCCACGTTAAAAACAAAAGGTTTTTTCCTGCCCCATTTTTTTTTATTTTAAAAAAAGGGGAAAAGTTTTTTTAAACACTTTGGTTATGTTTTGGATTTTGTTTCAACCTTAAAAAGGTTTTCACCCCCCTTTTTTTAGGAAATTTTTTTGTTTCCCGGGCTAAAATGAATCAAAAGTTTTAGAAATTTTGAACATATCTCAAAAAAAGGGGGAAAAAAAAGGTTTTTTCTATAGAAACATTCCAAAAATTTTTGTTTTGGAAAATAAGTTAAAAAAAAAATTAAATTAATTTCACAAATTTCAATTTTGTTAAAAATTTCCAAAATTGCCCTATATTCGGATTTTTTTCGGGCAATAAAATAAAAATTTTTGAAAATCTAGACTTTTGGAACGTCATTATGTTTTATTGACAATTTTGGGCAAAAAGGTATATACGTAGGATTTTTTTTTTGGCCCGAGCAAACCGCTATCTACTAACTATAAAGGGGGGGGGGGTGGGGGGGTAAAACCCTTAAGGGGACAAAATTTTAAAAATAATAATATAAAAAATCTTCATACAAAGCTTTTGAAGGTGGCCCAAAAATAGATGCTACAAACGCTATAAAAGACATTTGAAAATGCTATTTTAACCCCTACCTCTAGTTTTAATTATATATGTTTTGCTCCCAATTTATAAAAGACACATTTGGGGAAAAAGATGTGAGTAGAAAAACCAAGACGTGAAAATCTTAAAAAAAAAATTTCCCGTTATCACAAGAAAAAAAAAAATAACATTGGCCCAAATTTTTCAGGGTATTATAAAACACTTTTATGAATACCTTCCCTTTCTAATTTCAAAAATTAGGAGATTTTTTTAATCCAAAATGTATACATGCTTAAAGTAGCGCCAAAAAAAATCATATAGGAATAACAATATGGGCTTTTTTTTTCAAACCCAAAAACAAATTTCAAAATTTTTTACACAGATTTTTTAAAAGTAGTGAAAAAAACCATGTAAATCTCGGGGTTTTTAAATGTTTTAAAACCCTTTTACTTCAAATAAAATTTTTTGTCTTTCACGCTGAAAAATCTCAAATCACCCACTCACACGTCCCTTTTTAAAGTGAAATTAAAAAAAAAAATTCAGTAAGTTTGTATATTTTAGGGGGAAATTTTAAAACTCATACAGAATAAACATAATAATAAATCAAAGGTATTGATCTTTCTTGTTTAAAATTTTTCGTTGGGCAAAATCCCTTTCGGCCATAAATTGAGATTCTCTTCGAGAATTAAAGGGTCCCCTTGGGAAAACAAAGAGGATCGGGTGCAATACCCGGTTGGGGTTTAAACCCGGAAAAATTTCACGTAGTTTAAGGCAAAAAAATGTTATTCTTTGCGAACTAAATCATGCAAACGGGCGAAAAATAGTAGTCATTTCCCCCTTAAAACCCAACATAATTATAATAGAAAAGATGTTTTTATGATTTTTAACATTCAAACTTCGTCGGCATGAAGGGAACACTGCCCCTACGGTAATAAATTTTTGGCACGTAGCCCACTCACCAAAACGTCTTCTTAAAAGTCGAAAAGTAAACAAATTTAAAGAAGGGAAATGATACAATACCCATTAAAAACTTTATTTTGATTTCAAAGGCTTAATCACCAACCACAGAAACACACCTCGAGACAAAACTCAGGTTGGGAGTCAAAAAAAAAAGGGGGCCTGGAGGGCCCCACTCACAGGCATGGCCCCTTCCCCCCCCCCCCCCCAAACCCCTTCAATCAAAAAGAGAGCAGGCCCCGAGCCTTTACTCAAGTTTTTTTCCCCTTAAACTGCGAAACCCAAAATTACACCCATCCCAAACAAAACCCTGAGTAAATTAAAATTGCTGTAAGAACACTTCGTCCCTCACAAAATTTTGAAATTTTTTAAAGGGGTGGGTGCCGGTTCTTTTGGGAATCATGCCTGTAAAGTTTCGTTTTTCAAACCTTAAAATTTTTTTACCTCAAATAAAAATTCCCTAGGGCTTTACCACGGGTAAAAATTTTCACGGATCTTTTAAAAAAATAATAAATTAAACTTGCAATTTTAAAAACACTTACGCCCCCTACCAAAAATATAAAAAATTTTAAGGAGTGATGCAAAGGGGTTTTTTTGGGATCCTGCATGGAAATTTTCGTTTACAATTCCCGGTTTATATCTTCCCAAACCCCCAAATAAAAACGTAGGCTTTAGCCGGGAAATGTAACCCGGATCTGACTAATTTTTTGTTCACACACGTGCTCCCCCAAAAATGACGTAAAGAAAATTTTTTTGGGAGTGGGTTTTATTCACAAACAATCGAGGCGGGGGGGGTTTTAGTTTCCCTTCGGGTTTAAATCAAAAAAAAAAGGGGAGCAGGGCTTTTTTGAAAAACTATCAAGATGTGTAAAATTTTTAAAAATTTTTCGGGTGAAATAAACTTGCCTTTAGGAAAAACTTACCCCCCAACAAAACAGTAGAAATTTTAAAGGGTTTATGCAAATGGAAATTTTTTAAAAAATGCCTTTAAGGGTTTGTTTACATTTTTTTAATATCTTTACCTTAAAAAAAAATGTGGAAGGGCCTTGACGCGCGCCAAATTTCCATGGTACATTTCATACTCTATAAACTTGGGGCCCCCAAAATTTTAAGGGGCCCCTCCCCAGAGTCGCGGCCCTTAAAAAAACACTTTTAAAATTCCCCCCCGGGAACTTTTTCAACGTACGTTTTTTCAATTAAATTTTTTTTTGGGCAACCTTTTTTCTTTTTCCCCTGTCTTCTAAAATTAAATACTTTTTTTGGGCCCAAAAAATTCTTTATTTATTAAAAAGGCTATCGAAAAGCCTTCTTTAATCAATGGTATTCTTTAACAACTAATCCTTCACACCCATCTTTGAAGTTTTAAACTACTTCTTTATTCACATAACTATAAGAATGCTCAGGAGGGTAGTTAGATATATCATACAACAAAATGACAGTCCAGAGTCCACCATCATATTATCTTTATAAATATTATCAGTTTCCACTGCATAGCAAAGGGAATCAGTGTCTGTGAAAAGGATCTTGAGGAGATCCCCATATTTTCTATAGGCGGAATTGTAATGGAACTAATAAAATGATATGCTTACTTGTTGGATAAGCAAAGCAAAGACTTGAATTTCACTTACCCTAGAAAAATAGCTAGTGTACTTTTTTCGTTCGTTTGTTTGTTCGCTCTCTGCTGGGCAAACTGCAAAATTATGCGATCTTGATGAAAAATGGAGGGGACCTGCGAAATCTCTAAATTCAGATCTGCTACGTGTTTGGGTACACTTGAAGAAAAAATTCTCATAGAAATCGTACTTTTAAGATTGTTTTCGAATTTTACATTCATTACATAAAAGGCGGTGCGATAGGGCAAGGCTACGTTCAAACGTAGGTGGCAAGCATGTTTGGATACAACATTTCCCCTCTCTTAAAAAAAAAGCATGATAATACTAGTGATTTATGAAGATGATTGTGATCTTATACTAATGATTGACATACAAAACGCTTTGGGCTTTATAGATTATTACTTGGATATTATATAAGTATTACTTATAAACATTTGAAATATTTTGGTAATCAAAGTCTTGACGTAATCATTGTTCATTGCATAGTTGGATAGTAGTGTATGAGGCACTGGGCAGTCAAAGAAATGCCGTCTAATTTATTATGCACATTTTTAATTACCCCCAATTGGTTATGTAAATTTTTAATTGCCCCCAATTAATTAATTATGCGAATTTTTAATTATGTAAATTTTTTAAATAGAAATTTTTATAGAAATTTTAATTACACAAATTTTTAGTAAATCATAATATTTTAAATTTTAAAGATGGCGGATGCTACACTGAGCGTAACTGCTTTAACCTAACTTTTTGTTTATGGATTCAAGATGGTGGATACTACACAAGAGGGTGATCATTTTAACCTTTCATGATGACGTCATGTAAACCTGTCAAGACTTGTTTCGTTTCAAGTGTGTGTGCAAACTAGTCAAGACTTGTCAAGACAGGCATTGAGTGATGTCACCATACACCGACTTGTCAGGACATGCATTTAGCTTGTGAAGATGTTTGAAGGATTGGGAATCATGGTAAACCTAGGGTGACTAAATTTAAAAGTCAAGACTTATTCATGTGTATAACAAATCTTATCTATTTAAGGGGGAAGATCACGGCAAGCCCTTTTCGTTGCTGGGTTTTTGATTGACAGGGGGTGTGAAAGAAGAACGTTCCTTTCTCTGCTACGTCAGAAAATTTTGAGCCAATCCTGGTCAAGTTTCTGGTCACAGAGTGAACATCCATTGTAATTTGTATAATAGCAGGACAAGAACCGAACGAATTGGTAGCTGAGTCTTTAGGCGAGGATTTACAATATATTTTATAACTGAGTCTGCCGAACCTAGTCTATAGGCTACTAGCTTTGAGTATGGAACCTTAGCTAGAGACGTCACGCCCATGTTAAATATTGTACCAACAATTTCTGTCTCACTCATCGAGTTCAACTCTGCACTGCTACGAGCGCTACGGGGCCCCAAGAGAGTTTCGCGAGCTCGTGGCCACGCATGAAGTTTAGTAAGTGCACCCATAGAGGTCGCCCCACAATTTCAACGACGCATCCCCCACTCGACGGTCCAGATTCGTAACTACGTAGATGCGCCCGGCCGGGAAGTGTGTCAACTCCACCAACTATCTCGAAAATTATTGCGCGCCTATTTAAAATAATATACATTTGGGCAAATAAATTTCGTTGGTCCATTGTAGATATTACAAAGCAGGCTTGCAAAAAAGTCATCAATGGAAATCTTTACAATACTGTAGACGTAATAGTTATTAAATAAAAGTGATTTTATGGTTGTTAAAATTCGAACTCTTTATTACGCTCATTCTATTCATATGTTTTGTTACAAGTAATAAACATGTTTTTAAGGGCGCGGAAGTTGTTTACTTTAGCAACTAATAAAATACATACATGCCTAAAACCAAATTGTATTTCTATGATGCCACTTCTAAATGGGATAGACGATAAATAAATAAATGTTTCATATCTACAACAAATGCGCAGAGCTTGAAGTACACGCAAATATTAAAACGGTGGATTCGCGCCTGTGTGTGTGTGTGTGGAAGCTCCACATACCAGGATAAACAATAGTAATATAGTAATAAAAACACAAAAGGAACAAACACGCAACAAACAAATAAACGGGTAATTTAGCTATTTTATTACATCAGTGTTAAGGATAATGTACACGCACCGCGTTTTACTGATATATTTTTTACAAACTAAATGTACAATAAAAATACTTTTCTTCTCGTTGAGGCTTCGAAGAAATCAAGGACACCTTTCATATTTTAACTTATTATGCAGAGATTTCAAGTCAGCAATCAATTCTAGGAATCAAAATGTGTAGATTAATTAATAATGAAAATTACAATAATGCTACTTTTTTCAATCAAAACTTCTGTAGGCTATAATGTAATTGAATGAGTGGTTACAATTTGGGATTATTGTTCAAATTTTCCGACTGTGGAAAAAAACGGGGAAAACACTTTTTTCTCAATTTTTCCGTTTTTTTCAATACACCAAAATCCCTAGCGAAACAACAAAATTTAATTGTATAGAGTGCTTGATCGGGAAGTATTTTTTAAGTAAAGAATGAAGAAGTATTTTGTAATCTCAATACAGATGTAAAGTTGCATTTTAATTAAATGGGTAAATTTCTAAGCAATAGCAATGCTACTTGAATGCGAATATTCCCGGGATCTCAACACATGCTTGGTTCAAACCCCCGGTCGGGAAACATTTTGTAATTTCTGGATTGAATTTAAAAAAGTATAAAACATTTTTTGAAATGCATACAATCAGTCATGTGTCAATACTATGGAAAACATAGCCAGTACGAAATACGTGTAACAATTGCAGGGTTTATTTAATTTCCGAGTGGAATTTGGTGGTACCTTTGAGCGTGCAAGATTCGATCACTGCATAACAAAAACAAATATTTTTTTCCAAATCCCTCCTAGCATCAAAGGAGGCATTGATTTTTTTCAAAAGCAAAACCATTGTCCTATTCATTTGCAGACTATTTTTCAATTTATCATTTCTTGTAGATTTATATCGCAATGGATCTAGCTGATTTTATTAACAGTTCTCAGTTAACTCGCACCGGATATCTGTTTAAAATTTCAGCACAATCTATTCAGCAATTCAACTGATTTTCATATAAGACACACACACGCACACAATCACGGAAGTGCCGATTTTCTTGAATTATTGAATCCTCATGCGCTTCGGTCACTCGTCTAATTACTTCTACAAGTGTTTTATAACAGGGCTTCCCAGATAGAATTCAGAGATTCCAGGAATTAATCTAGCATCGGTTTGTAAAGTTCGTGTTCTTGAAAAGCGAGACTTGAAACTCGGCAAAGATAAAATATCGAAAGTGACCATTTCATAACAGAAAACTGGCGTGAGCCCGCATTCCAATCTTTATTAGTTCTGTGGAATAATAATAATATGAAAATGTAGAAAAGCCGTGTTTAACGTGTGCTGATAAAACTTTGACAATTTGAACGACTAATTGATCGAAATTATGTTTTACGGACTTTTACCACCAAAATTACCGCCTATATTTACCAACATACTTATATCGTATCGTATCGTATACCAATGTTATTACTTTTCTTATGGGAGATTTTGCCAATGAGACCTAGCTCAAAAATTACCAATTAAGATTTTTAGTGGATACAGTAAACGAAATAATTTTTCTGTTTCTTTGTAAATTCATAAAAGTTAGCCTCATTTTTTCTTTTAGTGGTGCGGGTAAATGAATACCCATTTGATTGAACAATGCTTTGAATATCTATTTGAGGCTTCGTTTCGATGCATTAATTGTACTGACAATATTTATATTTTATATACCAATAAAAACATGTTTTAAATTAAATAAACAGATGAACTGCAATTGCATGGTATTTATTGTGATCGACAATAGCCCCCCCCCCCTCACGTTAGAGCTCGCCTCTAGTTTCAGGAGGTAATATCTTTTTATAAACTTTATTTTTACAAAATTCTTACTTGAAATTGTGTTTAACTGACTTATAGTGAGTTGACGAATCCACTTTTGTGTTTTTTTGTAACTAAATTTTGACCCACTTTTATTCACTCAACAATATGGCTCAAAATAGAGCTACAAGAAAAATAAAAAATGTGGTAGATTCGTCAATGCACTATCTGTCATCTAACCAACATTTCAAGTAAGAACTTTATAAATATATAGTTTATTAAAAGTGTGATTTTATTGAACACATCAATATTTTAGTTACGGATATTTTCCAGGGATTATCCATTGATCACAAGCCCGAGCGGAAGTAATTAAAGGATGGGTCTCGCTCAGGTACTGGGACAATAGTAAGCCAAGGTCCGAGATAGGTCATACTTCATAGAAAAGACCAACTAATTTCTAAACTAGTATTTTACGATTACGCTCAAATTTCACACGAATATATATTAATTCATGAAATTAAGGCTTTGTGAAAAAATCATTACAATCGGATAAAGCATGTAGGTGTTACAAGCCGAAGAAATTTAAAAATCGAAAAAAGTCGTAAAATTGCGATTTTCATGAGAAATAATTTTCCGATTGTGCTCAAAATCGTGGCAGTTATGAGTTCAGAAATTTCGAAGGCCTCCATAAAACTTCATCGCAATCGGAGTATCGGTTTAGCCGGAATCGTGCTAACAAACAGACAAAAATACAAAAAAACAAAAAACATTACGGATTTTTTTTCCCCCAGGTAGTGAAATGGAAATCTTCGATGCGCTCGCTACGCTCGTTACGCTCATCCAAAAATTTAAAGTTTTGTTTATTGGATGAGCGAAGCGAAGTATTACATTTCACTGACCCCCCAAAAAATTAGCTCTGGTGTTTTTTGTTTGTTTTGTTGTCTGTTTGTTCGCGCTCTACCGGGCAAATGGCATATGCGATCCTGATGAAAATTTGAGGGGACCTTCGAAATCTCTGAACCTGTCACGTTTATTTGTCAAGTTATTACGAGAAAATCATTAGAGTATAGGAGATCAATATTATTTTCAATCTCCTATTGTGGTTATGGGCCGAGACATTTTTATTTATATTGTTTGTATTTTTCTTACTCATTGTGACAATATCCGTGGTTCGTTTCCCCTTTTGAGGCGGACTTTTTTAATTTCTGCATTGTAGTAAAACATAAAAATATTTTTGTAGACAATTATTATTGATCTTCTTCAGGGACGGATTTGTTTTGCACAACAAGCAAGTCAAACTGTGAGCAGGTCCAGGAATCGGCCGTTGCATGAATTCTGTGTATTTCATTATCAGCATTTCTTTTTTAGTTTCGTGATTCATTTTAAATTCCATACAGATAATTTGTTTTCTAGTGTAAAATATAATGTTAGATATTATCATATTATATAAAAAAAACCATAAAACGTTATCTATTTTTATTTGAAATTTCTAAAAGTTTGTTTGTCTAAACTGCATTATAACTATTATTATGAAGTTATTTTGCGGCTAAATGCTATTATTGTAGGTAGGCCATCCTTGTAAGGAAGTATATTATGAGAGTGTATGTACAGGAGGTAACATTTTTATAAAGTAACAATCTAATTTGGCAAGTGAACCAGAGCCGTCTTTCCATAAAGCAGCTAAAACACAACATTGTTAAGGATATTTAAAAAAAACTCATCAAATAGCGTGTTAGCATCGACCTGGGCCATAGCGAGGGCACAAATGACAAAAATTTTACTTTACAAATGGAATTTGTTACAATATTGGGGCAAATAAACTAAATAAAGTAAAAACTATGTTTTTCAAAGTTCAAATTAACCCTTTTCATTGTCATATTGACGGACATATCACTATCACATCTATGTGTAATTTTACATTTAAAATTTTTTTTAGGCCTTTCTAGTTTCAATTTTTTTTTCGGTAACGGTTATAACTTGTATCAAATTCCACTAAGTAATAAAATCAGTCCATGAGATACATTACGCGTATTCCTAAATTAATTCCTTGATTTTGATTAAAAAATTCGTGAAATCTCCGTAATTTACTCAATTTGGTCAACTCCCGGGATTTATTTAAGTGCATGTACAAATTTTTATGCAAATTTCCATACTGTATATCAATCAACCGTTCTGCAGAAATCATCAACACCCGAGTGCGCGCGCATTTGAGATGGGCGTTGAGTGATATTTCTTTATAATGATGTACAATTACAATGTATGAAGTCGGGGTTTTATGTTTTGTTTGTTGTCATTGGAAGGAAGGAATCGTTTTTCATATTCAAGTAGATATTTTCAAATGCTCTGCTTCCCTGGCGCGAGTATTTGCATTGTGATTTACAATAATTGCTTTACCCCTTCTGGGCCCGGGGTAGAATTTGCCCAGAGCATGGCTCTGCTAATCGTACAAGGCGATTCAAGAGAAAAAGTCCACCTTCAAACATCAGCTAGCAAGAGCCAGAAAAAATCACGAAGATCTATTTATTTTTTTAACTTATTTTTTTTTTTAAAGTTATTTACATAAAAATATCCACACGCACAAACCACAAAAACAACGATGTTTTTAACGTAGGCAAATCATTTAAATCTAAATCCATCAATCGAATCATATTGACAGGTTGTTTACAAAAAGCTACACACATTGGGCGATTAGATCACATATTATCAATAATTAAAATAATTGTCTTTTTCACGAGCTTGGTAAATTACCACAAATTATCCGCTTGGTGGCGCATTTACGGCTATAAAGCTTTCCAGAGTAAATACCTCTGCATTCCACGTTAAAACCTGGTTTGTACGAGCTAATCCATCAGTAAATTGTGGGGGGAGGGAAATTCTTCGCCGAGCATTCAACGATCGTCATCACAATTCAAGGAATTATATTATTTTGTTGTTTTGTCTTTCACCAGGTTCGGAAAGACCTCACTTTTGCACACTGTTGTGCCGGCCACACTACAATTTCAGATTCCGAGGAGCAATACGGCCGATGATTGACTAGGATGCCATAAAAATATTTATTTAATAAAATGATAAATAAGTTTATCCAATACAAACATTAACTCTTGAAATCATTATTAAAATCAAAATAAAATGCTATTACAAAAATGGATAATTTTTTTGTAAGTTTTATCCACTTTGAACGAAAAAAATCGGCCTTTATTTACGGTTTTTAAGTATTTTGTCATTATACGAAATAATGTAAATAAAATACTTAAAAACCGTAAATGATGTCCGATTTTTTTCATTCAAAGTGGATAAACTTACAAAAAAATCGTCCATTTTTTAATAGCATTTGATTTTGATTTAAAATAGTGATTTCAAGAGTTAATGATTGTATTGGATAAACTTATTTATTAAATTTATGAATTAAATATTTTATGACATCCTAGTCTAATCTTATTCCAATCTTCGGCTTGTTGCTCCTCGGTATCTGAAATTGTATAGAATTCAATTAGCTGACATACAAAAGAACTCCGCTCTCGAAGAGAACAATGTGTTCTACTCGCGAGTAAACGCACTATAGATATGGTAAAGAGGGAAGGAAATTCCTTATACCTCCGGACCAAACCAAACAAAGCCCACGTTTATAAAATTATCCAATAGGCTGAATTACAAATCAATGAACATTGTCATTAATTTTCAATTTCGTTGTTTGTTTAACGTACTTGATATTTTGGTTCAAACCACAACCAGGGGTCGAAGACACCCCTTTTTGTGAGAACCCCATTTCCTCCCCCTTACCCGTAGCTTGGTTCTGACCAGCATGGGACTTTCTTCCCCACATCCTCCTATAAACTAAAAACTATTTACTAACTAGTGCGACAGTAGTCGATCGACAGCGACAACTTTGTAAATATTTTGCCGTACAGTCTCAGATTATCAATATTTTGTTATTCAGCCAGGAAAAATCACGGATGATGTCAATTATCTACTTATTAACAAAGTCCAAAGTCGTAAAAATCTATTTATATTTAAAACTTGTTTAAAATTAGAAGTTTATTATTTTATATCATAAAAAATCACACACAAAAACATGTTTTTAGCGAATTTCCAATAAACTAAACTTTTAGAAAGTTACTTTCATACACAAACTTACGCAACCCTGGAAATTGTGTGACTTACATTTAAAAGGATTTCGTTTCGCATTGTTTTAGTTGGATATTGAAAAAATGTGTGTATATATTTTTTAAATATATTTTTTGTAGTTATATACGGTTATATTATAAGGCTTATGTAAATGCTTTTAAAGAAGTAAATCGAACCAATAAAAATTACCGTCTGTATATTATTGTTTTTTAACGAACGCCATAATTAACCCTGATGACGAATGCCAGTATAGGAATAAATCATGATGCAAATAGATCACGATTGCTACGATTGTCAGAATGAAGTCGACGTTTTATCGCGTGTGTGTACCGAGGGCCGGTGGGCGTATAAATATTGAACAGTAATTTTAAAATGTACCATGTGCATCATCATGCGAGTAATGTGGCTAAAAATGATGAGTGAATTTATAACAATGTTTGGTTTTGAACTGTAAATCGCAAATAATCCGGATTACCCAGCTAATAACGAAACATGCTCCGATGCTAGGAAGAAAGATGTTTTGACTTAGATAAGGTTTAAATACATCCTGTCGTGGAATAAAAGCATAAGAATAGGCATTGTGGTGGTGCAATTTTCTTTTTATGAAAATCGAAAATCGTTTTCCGAAAACCCCACAAATTTTTCGAGAGAGGTGAGAGAGGTGTTCACTGTTCCGATGAGTTTGCAAAACATTGCAAAACAGTGACTATGTTTCAGTTAATGTCAGTGTCAGCTATAGATTCAACTCCGATTCTAGTAACTTATCTAGCTATTCTTTGAGTTATGACCTGGACAGTGGCGTAACACAAATTGAACGCCCCCCCCCCCCCATCCACAACTCTACGCTGCAAGACACGTGTTCGACTACTAGACCATGCATGTATTAATTGGTCCGCAGGTAAAAGGAATTCATTCCCTTCTTCGCAGAGGCAAGATTAGTGTTTTCTGAGAATAAGGGCTAGACATGCACAACAGTCACTCAACGCTCACAGCACAAAATCGAACATTCCTACATCTTCCTCGGGATTAATTTGTCGGTTTGTAAAAATATGTCTCGTCTGTTCAGTCCCATACGGCCGAACGACAATTGTAATTTTCACAATTATCAAATCTAAAAAAAAGAAGTTTCACTGTCACAATTTGATTCCTAGAATTCTTGATTGTTGACTTGTAATCTCTGCATAATAATATGTTAAAATATGAAAGATGTTCTTGATTGCTTCGAAGCAACAACGAGAAGAAAATACCCAAACAAGGTATTTGTATTATATACAAGGTGCGCGTACATTATCCTGAACACTGATGTAATACCAGTTCATTTGTTTGTTGCGTGTTTGTTCGTTTCGTGTGGATATTATAAACAATCTAGCTAATGATAGTTTGATGAACAGGTAACATTGCATTAGAGGAATCCTAAAAATATTTTAAAGCACAAAGTAATGCATTTGCTAACAAGTTACAACGACGAGCAACGATGTCTATGATTCTTGGAATTACTATATTTATTATCCTGGTATGTGGAGCAGCTTCCAGATAAATTTACACACAGGCACGACTTAAATTTATTTTTTATTTATTTAACGTTTATATATTCCGTTAAAAAACTGATTTACAAAGGAGGACAATCTTTGCCTGCACTGTGCAGCCATTGGTGCAGCCAAGTTGCATACTATTTTTTTCTGCGTTATGTAATGAACTATAATATCGGCGTATTTGCTGTAGATATTTAAAATTTATTTATTTATCGTCTATCCCCTTAAGAAGTGACATCGTAGAAAATACAATTTGGTTTTTAGGCATGTATGTATTTTATTTGTTGCAAAGGAAACCACTTCCGCGCCCTAAAAAACATGTTTATTAAGATTCATATTCTAACACTATATTGTATTGCCACTTGTGGGACACCCGTCCCGTTTTTCAAAAAGGAATAAATAATAATTATAATAATAAACAAAACATATGAATGGAATGAGCGTAATGAAGACTTTAAATTTAAAAAACCATAAAAATTACTGTATTAAATACTATGCCCTCTATGTATTGTCAAGATTTCATTGACAACTATTTCGCAAGTCTGCTTTGTAATATCTACAATCATTCTACAATGGACCAACGAAATTTATTTGCCCAAATGTATATTATTTTAAATAGGCGCGCAATAATTTTCGAGATAGTTCGTGGAGTAGACACACTTCCGGCCGGGCGTATCTACGTAGTTACGATCTGGACCGTCGAGTGGGGGATGCGTCGTTGAAATTGTGGGGCGACCTCTATGGGTGCACTTACTAACTTCATGCGTGGCCACGAGCTCGTGAAACTCTTGTGGCGCTCGTAGCGCTCGTAGCAGTGCAGAGTTGAACTCGATGAGTGAGACAGAAATTGTTGGTACAATATTTAACATGGGCGTGACGTCTCTAGCTAAGGATGGTTATATACTCAATGCTACTAGCAACTACGTCACAAATCGAGGAGAATGAGGGCCCGAGGGGTATTCTCCGCTTTGAGCCCAACTGATGGACAAGCAACCCTCGTTTCGTAAGTGGACGCCTGCTGAACGTCGCACAACTTATCACGCTCCAACTTTTACCCTATTCATTATATTGGGAAAAAACTTAAGAGGAATATATTAAGGGAATAAAATCATCCCTTCTAAAAGCATTATTTTGAATTTTTGACAGACGATAACGTGTTAATCGATGTACGTATTGAAATAAAATTTAAGACTTTTACTTTTTTTATGAAATTAAATAAAACAACTTCAATTTACCCAAAACCTAGTGATCGGATTTTGACGACCTCTTTCAAAATTCATAGGACTGTTTTAGTAAGAAATAATAAACTTTTAGATGGAAGTGCCCCAGAACGAAAATTTACAGCATAGGGTAATATGCATGGTATGTGTTTTCATCTAAAATTCGCGCTGTTGAGGTGCGGATGAGCCGTGGAAAACTGCACTTTATGCTGTAAAATTTCGTTCAGTGCTGTTTCTATCGAGAAAGTTAACTTATTTCTTGTCTTATAAGTTGGATGCATATTTAGAGAGAATTCTTGTTGAAATCCGATCAGTAGTTTTTTGTCGATTGCAGTTGAGAAGACTTTAATTTAAAGTGGTTGATAATTTTGTCATTAGTTTTT